>CAUYON010101532.1:0-94114 GCA_963573935.1 Arctocebus calabarensis | reverse complement strand
AATTAGCTTCATAGTAGGACTGAGTACATTGGATACTTTTTCTTCCATTCTTGAGATACTTTGCTAAGAAGAATATGTTCCAGCTCCATCCATGTAAACATGAAAGAGGTAAAGTCTCCATCTTTCTTTAAGGCTGCATAGTATAATTTCAGTGGGGTCTCTCTCGGCTCCTTTATTCCCTGCTCTTCTTCTTTATAGTTCTTGACACAATTTGTGCTAGTTGTATATATCTGTGTTGTGGGTTTCAAACGTTTCCTTCACTTATCACATGGCGGGCTTGTGGAGACAGGGCTTATCTGTTTTTGATCCACCATTATGGAGAGACACAGATTAGGCTGCCAGTAAATGTACAGGGAATGATGAAACACATTTTTCTCTGGATCATTAGCATTTGATGCAAAGTCGGTTGCTATTTTGTGAAAAAAAGAATGGAGATAGTCTGTATAAAATTCAGATGAAAAATAATGCTTATTTTATAATGAGTTCTATGAAAAAGTCTGTACTATTTTCCTTGACAGCTTCCAGTCCGTTTCATCCAGATTTGGAGAGAATCGATGCCTATACATAAGTGATGTTGTCTCCCTTGCTTACCTTTTTTACTTTCAATGATAATTAAAGTCCACGTACCAAGTTTTCCATTTCTTTCCTGACATTTGTTTGCGTGGCTATCATGGAAAGTTTTCATTCAGGATCTGCTGTTTCTCTGCCTTTGGGGGGCTCTTTGTGATGTGAGTGTAAAGTGCTGCACACCTCATGTGAAAGCTTTCACTTTCGGGATTGGCAGTTCAGCTTCACCCCGTGGAGACCCCGCTCTGTCCGGATCAGTTTATGAGGAGCTAGTTTAAATGCTATGCCTATACCTTGAAAGCACCAGGGTTTTCTTCAAGTATGAGCCTCTGAGAGTCCTACTAAGTATGTTAAAATTCTGAAGAACACTTTTAGGAATTTGATCTCATTTACCTACAGAGTATTATATAAAATATGGTAAATATCAGGACAACCAGCTTTACTATTCATCATTTAAATAAATCCATCACATGAAGTAACTTGATTTATTTCCAGAATAATCTAGTTTTTTTTTTTTTTTTTAATTTCAGGATCTTAGAGGTCACACATGTTTTCTGTACTTACTTTGTTTTTATACAAATTGAGTCAAGGATCATAAGCGTGCCTTCCACCCAGACAGTGTGCACCACACCCAATAGGTGTGAATTTACCCTTCTCCCAGCTTGATCTTCATTGATTTACTTCCAAATGTGCACTTAAATACTAATCGATCAGATCCGACCTGCTATTGAGTGCCCCTGTCTGGTTTGTCATTTCTGTGATGTTTCACTTAGTTTTAAAGCCACAACAAAGTTACCTAACACCTACTTCTCTCTTAAGCAATCTTAAAACCAGGGGGGATGGGCTTCTTTCCGTGGCTGGGTAACTAGATATAGCCGAGGAAAATCGTTGCTCAGAGGTCTTTTGGGAGATGCTGGGAGACACTCAAGTGTGTGAAGAGCAGGTTGAAAACAGGATACAATGTTGAGTGTATCTGTGTAGTTATTGAGTGAAACAGCCAGAGATGTAACACATTTTAACCGGTTGGTTATTTTCTTAGTTCGTATATGTGCATACTTAGAGAAAGAGTAAGAAGCAGCGGTGTGTCAGCGCCTGGTCAATGTATTTTTTTTTTTTTTTTAAATACAGTTAGTGGTTAATGAGGAAAATTCTTGTGTGTTTGTTCCTTAGGCACCTTGAGTCAAATCACTTAGAGAACTGAAGTTTAGAGTAAGATGCATCTGACAACACGTTGCTTCTTGTTACATTCAGTATATGAATGACTGATTTATTACTGTTTTCCAGAAATATAGAGATGTCTTCGACTTCTAATGGTGTGACTTGAGATTTTTCAACTTTACCCTGGTGTGAAAAGTGAAACGCATTCCATAGAAACTGTATTTTGAGTATTCATACCACAATCTTGTTTTTTACTTACAACGCAGTATTTAGTAATTTATACAAGATGTTCAAACTAGGCTTGGTATTAGATGATTTTGTGCAGTGGTAGGCGAGGGTAAGATATGATTTTCAGTAAGTATAAATGTATTTTGAACCCAACGATATTGTCAACGTATGATAAGTTTATTGACTTGAAACTCTATTGTAGATTGAGGAATATCTGTACATTTAAATCAAGCAAATGCCCAATTTAAGAACAAAAAAGAACATTTTCAACTACCCTATGTATCACCTCTGCTCTGTGTAATTGTGCTGCGAACCTCAGGGTTTGCAAAAACACTGTGCTGGGCTCTCTGCGTGCATAGCTCGTATAACCTATTTTTGCTATTTGGCTAATAGAGTATGTTTGTGAATCTGGTTGAGTCAGAATGTCCTTTCAAGGGAAGTCAATTAAAGGGTTGAGAGAATACCCTTTAGGCACTGAAAGTTAGAGCTGATGATTAAAGTATGGTGAAAAACAGAGGTGGATAAGATGTGAAGTGTGTGGGATTGAGTGTTTACGGAAGGCCAGGCAGGGAAAGCCTTTGCTTTGGGGCCAGCTACTTGTATAAAATAGTGAAGGAAATCCAAATTTATTCCATTTATGATTTTGGCCTTGATTTCAAGACATAAAACTATAAAAAAAAAAAAAACCCAGTTTTTCTTTTTTTTAGTGAGGTCTTGGCAGCTGGTTAGAGGAAATTTATGAGGCAATGTGAATATCAGAAAGTTATTACCAAATGGAACCACAACAAAAAAAATTTCCTGTAAACAATCTTGAAATATTCCCCAAATGCTGTATTTCCACCAAGATTTTTACTAGCTTTCTTCCATAGGTGCCAGATAATTGACTCTGATGGAGACCTTTGTCCTGTCTGTATACATGTTTGATTAACACAAATGATGGCAGGCATTCCCCCAAATTGCCCTTTAATAAGGGTCTTTACAAGGCAGATCCTTTAGCTGTGTGAATAAAGGCACAATATGAGAATGTTGTAAGGAAACAGGAGATTGTGAGCATTATGTTATTGGGAACATATTATGAGAGAACAAAACAACTTGCTTTTTTTTTTTTTTTTTTTTTTGAGGCAGAGTCTTACTATGTCACCCTTGGGAGAGTGCTGTGGTGTCACAGCTCACAGCAACCTCAAACACTTGGGCTTAAGCGATTCTCTTGCCTCAGCCTCCCAAGTAGCTGGGAGTACAGGTGCCGGCTACAACACCTGGCTATCTTTTTTTGTTGTAGTTGTCATTGTTGTTTAGCAGGCCTGGGTTGGGTTCGAACCCGTCAGCCCTGGGGTATGTGGCCAGCGCCCTGCCCCCTGAGCTATGGGTACAGAGCCAAAACAACTTATTTTAGTTTTAAAGTTTGTGCTGGCTATAGAAATCTTAGAGAGTGTGAGACATAAGTAGCTAAAATTTCCGTTTTTTTTTTTTTTTTGTAGAGTACTTTTATTTATATTATGATTAGTTACCATAACATATGTTCACATAATTCTTTATATATGAGGAAAAATATAGTACTACAAAATAAATTGATAATCCTGTATTGGTGGTTCTAAGACTACTTTAAAAAGAAAAAGATAATTTAGAGTGAATATTAGAGGTGATTTCCTTGATGAATAGATTGTAAAGCATAGAAATTAAAAAAAGATATTAAATAGACCCAGGAGATTTCAGAGAGTGTAATTCCTAAAACTAAATTAAAAAAAAATGAAATATGGGAATAATGAGAAAAAACATAGTGCAAACCAGGCCTTTTATGTAGCATAATTCCTTTAGGAAAATTCATATTCGAATTCTGGGGTCCAGAACCGTTTTCTAAATGTGGTAGCTCTTACGACATTTGTGGTCACAGCTTCTAATTGATCATAAATTATAGGAATGCAGAAGTGGAAATTGACATTTAGAAATCTTGGTATTTTAGTGCATAATTCTCATTACTAGGATTTGAGTTCATGCCTATTTGCACTTGTGATCAATGTTCAAAAAGGGCTTTCTTGTTTTTGTTTTGTTTTTTTTAACATTTATGCCTAATTAAGCTTTATTGAAGAATTTGCTAGGAATTTAAACATTGCAACTATTCATTTTCAAGGTGACTCTTATTAGATTTCTTTAAAAACCAAATGTGTTACTTTTGTACTTACATGTACTGTTTAATGTATCCTGTTTTTCTTTCATGACAGATTAAATACAAAGAAAAATTTGATAATGAAAGGAAGGATCAGAAGCATCATTACAATCCTCTTGAAAGTGCTGCTTTTAGGCAAAATCAGCTTGCTGCCACCTTGGCCAGTAACGTAAGTTGTAATTCATAGGAAATTATTTTCAGTGTCTTTTGAGTCTTGTTTTCTTAGAATCAATGGTGTTGTAATTCTGAGACTTAATCAAAATCATGTAGTTTCTAAGTCATGTGGAAAAAATGATTTTTCTGAAAATCTTTTTGAGATAATGTATTATTGTGATTTATTACTAATGCTTACTGATTACTAATTAATAAATAGGAATAATAGTGCAATGGTTAGTGACTACTAATTACTTAATAAATAGGAGTAATAGTGCAATGAAATTATTATTTCTCATCAAGAACAGAAATAGATTACGGAGGTTAGAAGAAAAGAATTTTGTATTGTCACTAATTAGTACTTAGGACAATAGTTATCTCGTGTCATTATGCCTATAAATTGAGTTTATTATAAAGTATTATCTGGTATGTGCTAGTTTATTGTAAAGAAATTTTCAGAAGCTAAACTTATAATAGCTTAAAATTTCTTTTTTATCCCTCATATAAATGCTATTAAATATTTCATAAGATTCGTTTTCATTTCCTATTTTAAAAAATCAAGATTCATTTTGTATGATGTTTTAAATTCTTATTAGAATTCAGCAGAGTATAAAAATAGAAAATACATTGAAACAGAGCAACATTGAAAGTATTGATTACTTTCTGACAGTTGAAAATCTGTAGAGTTACTTTTTTAGATATGGAAATTAAATATTGTCAAACTGTTGCTTTGTTAGATCATTTAAACTTGTCAGCTCCTATCGACTCCTGGGGACTTAGTTGACCCCACTTTCATTAATGTAGGAAGATATTCTTATTTGTGTTCAATAACCAACGTTTGTTTGTTTCCCGCATTCAAAATGGGTATTTCTGTCTTTTAGGGTCCCTGGGAATATTAGAATGATGTATTTTTCTTGTTTGATTATTTTTTGTATGTGTGGGAACATAAAGGAAATAGAAATGAAATAGACTCAAAGGAATCTAGAGCACAGTCCTGAAAGCTCAAATTTAGAATCAGATGGACTGGATTTATATTCTCTTTCATCACTTACTGTTACGCCTTCAGTTTTCTGTGCCTGAGTTTACTCATCTATAAATTGTAGCTGGAGTTTTTGTAGAGATTAAAGACTTAACACCCATAAAGGGTTTAGAGACATCTTTGGCACATAGTAAGTGCTTGATATGCTTACTGTTATTAATATTTTATTATTATTACTAGTGTTATAGTTACAAAGCAGTTGGCCAAAATAAACAAAATAGGTCTATGTGTCTATAGGATGAAAAACTCCACAAGCTTCAAATCATCACAAAGCATAATTGAAATGCTGTAGAAATTTCTAGGGAATAAAGTGGCTAGTCTCTTTATTTTTGAAAGCAGAATTTCACTGAAAGTTATTTGATCCTGTTGACATTACCCTTCCTGAATATGTAAACAATAAAAGGGATTATCATAAGATCTTCAAGTGGCTATAGAAATAAAACTTTTTTACTCATTCAGTAGTAAATCAGCACCATCTAGTGGCTACTTGTAAATTCACCTGTCCATTTCCCACTAAATAGGCTACTTCATGATATATTAGGAATAATAACGGCAGTAACGCGAAAGCTTAACATTTTCTTCTCCTAGACGGTATTTCCTTCCATGTTATTTTCATAGGTGAAGTACAAGAAAGACATTCAAAATATGCACGATCCAGTTTCAGACCTCCCAAATTTGTTGTTTTTAGAACATGCTTTGAAAGCCAGCAAAATGCTCAGCGGTGTAAGTGCGTCCGTCAACCTGATGGCCCCAAGCAGCCAATATGCCTGCGGTGTTCCTGCGCTCACCTGCTCTGTTAGACGCACCTGTCTGTCACTCCTCCCTCAGCGACTAACTCCTTGAAAAGTAGTGATCTGCTTGCATCAAGCCCACCAAAGCTGTCGCTTTCTAAAGGGGGTTGTTGCTAGCTCTTAAATACAACTACGCTTCAAAGAATTTGTGTGAATGTTCTTTCTGTCTGTCTTCTTCTCCGTTCTTTCTCTGTATTAGATTAAAACCACTTGAAGTTCAGGCTCTCAAGTCAAGGACCTTTTATTTCATGCAGGCCAGACCTTTGTATGCCCTCGGTAGCATAAAAACCCTGTCTAAGTATCAATTGTATTTTTTCTGAAAGTAAATGCTAAAGGTGGTTTTATTACATTGACGCTGTGCTTTTAGTCTTGTGATGGTGTCCATGTTCTAAGTCAAGGTCATCAGGAAGGGAGGGTGAAGTTCTTCTTTATGTCCTGATGGAAAACACTTGTGTTCACTGCCCTAGCCGTTAGTTCCTGGGAACTCTCCCCTTTGGGGTCCATGTGTCTGGACCCTGACTGTACCTGTCAGGATGCTTGTTGTAACGGTGAACTCTCATTGGACCCCCCATTATTTTCATGCCTAGTTTTATCTCTCATTTACTGAACATTATCCTACTTTAAACTATCTGCTTTGGGCCAGGCTCACATCAGATGGAGAAATAGACGTTGGGTAAGGATATAGAACAATAAGGATAGTTGTCTTCAGTAGACAGGCCCATAGTCATGAACTTACCAATCTAAGGATGTAGAACAATAAGGATAGTTGTCTTCAGTAGATAGGCCCTATAGTCATGAACTTAACAATCTAAGGATGTGGAACAATAAGGATAGTTGAATTCAGTAGACAGGCCCATAGTCATGAACTTAACCATCTGTGGTTGAAACCCGGTTCCTGGCTGGCCACGGTCACACATGTCTCTCATCCCAGCACTCTGGGAGGCTGAGACAGGTAGATTGTTTGAACTCAGGGATTTGAGACCAGCCTGAGCAAGAGTGAGACCCCATTTCTACTAAAAATAGAAAAAACTAGCCGGGTGTTATGTTTTGGCAGATACCAGTAGTCCTAGCTACTTGGGAGGCTGAGGCCAGAGGATCTCTTGAGCCCAAGATTTTGAGGTTGCTGTGAGCTGTGATGATGCCAGGGCACTCTATCCAGGGCAACAAAGGGAGACTTTGTCTCAAAAATAAATAAATAAAATAAAAATAACCTGCTTCCCAAATAGTGAAATAATGAGATAAAGCTTCAAGTCAGTTTTCAGGAACTTCTATACTTGGCCTCAGTATATTGAATTTTACACTGATTATTTTGTAAGCCTTCTTTGGTGAACATCATGCCCACTGTCATCCTTCCTGAAAGGTATGATGCATGTAAAGAGTTTGTGCTTGCAGAGAATCGTTTATTTGCTTTTGTTCTTTACTCACTGCTCCTTAGATGAAAAGCAGGACAACGTTCTTTCCAGGTTGTTGAGCAGGGACCGGTAGTTAGGAGAATAATCGACAGGCCTGGCATCAGCCCTCAGTGACAGCAGCACTGTCTTGCCCTCTCTGTGTTCATTCCTTCAGGCACCTCTGTCTGTTCCTTGAGTGTCACGTTGTTCCCATGAGTCTCAGACAAGCTTCTCAAATTGATAAACCTCTGTTCCTTGACCCCTGTGCTTTCTTCACTTTCAGTCTTGGGCATTCGGTTTTGAGCATGGCACTAACGTTTGCCCTTGACTTTTCCCTACCCGTACTTAGGTTACGTTTCCTGCAGACATGGGCTTTCACATGTAAATAGGCCAATAGAAATAGACAGTGGCAACTAACAAATTTGGTAACTGCAACAAGACAAGCAACTCATAAGCAATATTTCTTTTTGAAAATATCGACCTTTATTTTATAATAACAATGATAAAAAAAACACAGATTAATATAAATTATTTCTATCACCTCTTCAAAGGAGAAAAAAAACAGTGAAATCTATTTTACGTATCACTAACAACGTTTAAATCTTCATTTAGATGGTGCTTTTAGCTAGATCACAGATTTTTTTCCCCCCATAGAAAAATTGTAACTGAATAATGATTTCATGGGAGAGAAGGTTTAAGATTTAAAAAATGCATTTCTCTGACATCTGTCTATGGTTATAGTTGTAACCTTGGCTCAACTGTATAGCACATGAGAATAGCCTACTTTTAAATTTTAACATAAAGAGAATTAGATTTTTTTATTTATAAAGGCAGTTTAATTATATTAAAAGACTGAGTAAAGATTGCTCAGTGAATAGACATTCTGCTGAAAGGTTATAAATGGCTGTTTTACAAAGATGTCAGAATTATTTTTGTTTTAAAAAGTAGCGACTAGAGTGATATGGGTTCCTCATGAGTTTCTACAACTATACTAATTAAATTTTTGAGGAAGCATTTTCTGCTTGGCAAATGCACTTCTCATAGTGTTCACTTCTTTAATGACTTTCCGTAAATTAAAAATATACATATTGTGTTATGCTGTGTGACTACCACTAGGAGGCGGCAGAGACTATTACATGGAGAAAAACAGGTCTGGAAATTTCATTTGCACATTTTAGTTCAAATAGGTTTTCCTTATTACAATTTATTTTCAAATAGGAGTTTCTGGGATTCTTTGTAACTAAAATAGGTTATTGTCTGGAGAATGATTTTTTTAACCTTTTCTAGGTGTGTATCCATTCTCAGGATAGACTTCATTAGTTCTGGATTTGAACCCAGTAATAAAATACATTCTGACTTATTCCATTCAAGTGATGATTGTTTTATAAATATCTGTTATAAAATAACTTCTGATGAAAATGTAAAGTCTCTAAGTATTTTGTCTGTTTATTTATTTAGAGACAGGGTGTTGCTCTGTCACTTGGAGTACACTGGTGTGATCGTGGCTCACTGTAACATCTAATTCCTGGGCTCCAGTGGGCCTCCTGCCTTGGCCTCCCAAAGCACTGGGACTACAGGGGCGCCCACCATGCCCGACTGGCTATGTACATTATTATGTTTAGAGATTATCTTTTTCCTCTCCCTCTTTCCTTCCTTCCTTCTTCCTCCCTCCCTCCCTTCTTTCTTCCTCTTCCTCCTCTTCTCTCTTTCTCTTTCTTTCATTTGTGGAGGAGCCAAAATTTAGAACTTGTTCTCTGTAGTCAAGACATGCTCTCTGAACAGGTTTATGACCTTTCCGGGCAGCTCTTTGCCCTCATGTTATTCTGGCTCGGGTCTGGGGGACACATATCTCAGCCCCTAATTGACTGGAAACACTGGAGGCCGGGCTCCCTCTGTGGACCCAGCTCCTCTCTGGCAGATCACACGCCCCTCTCATCTGTCCCGTCCCTGGCTCCTCAGATCCTTCTTCCTCGTTCACTCTCAGATCCTCGGAGCATCTCCTAAGACCCAAATGTAAATTCCTCTGTGGCCGGCTCGTTCCTGCTTCCTCTCCAGTTTTGCGTAGGCACGAGGCATCCTTCCACTCTAAACAAAGCTGCCATTTGTACTGAAACCCTCACTGCCTAAAGACCAACTGACTTGAGCTCAAGGCTCCAGAGTGTTGATTCTTTGAGAGCTACTGTTTACTTCTCTGAGTCTTTCCCAGAGAGAGCACAATAACTTAATGTCCAATGTCCAAGGTGGGAATCAGGAAGCAGTTTTGTCTTACTGCTGTCTGCTGCATTTAGAGTCTTCCCGAGACCGAACCTGGCATCTTTATCCAATCAGCTCTCCTCCATATTTGCCTTTGGCCTGTATAGCTAAATAATAGCCTTAATCCAATTTCTTCACCTAAAAATTCCACCGAGTATACCCACATTCCTCAAATGCTCTTCTAGGTACCTCTTACCCTCTCCTTGTAGGAAAACCAGTTGAATTATTTCTCACCCCCCCACCTGCCCATTTTCCTTGTGAGTCTTCCTCCCTGTTGACCCCTTATATTCAGCTATTCTCTTCCTTCCTGTTCTTTCTTCTCTTCTTATGGGAACTGTTAAACACATTCCTGTCCTACAATACTGTTGAGACAAATTGCCTTTATTTCTCCCTCCCTTGCCTGTTCACACAAGGACCATCATGCGCTTTTTCAGACGCGGTTCACTGTGACCCGTGCAGCGGGTCTATCTGACATCACCCGTTTATCTTGGTGTCAGAAATCTACATGCCACGCTGCCTGCCGATGGGGACTTGATAACAGCTTCGCAGCACTGGGTGGCTTGTATGTCTCCGTTTGCATTCCTAAGTATTATTTGTCGTTTGCACCGTCTCTTTTATCCTAAGTTGATTTTCGTGTTTTGTATTTCAGCGAGAGTATAAGAAGCTCTTTGAGGAAAACAAAGGAATGTATCACTTTGACGCAGACGCTGTGGAACACCTTCACCACAAGGGGAACGCCACCCTCCAGAGTCAGGTACGTGCTCTTCGGGCATCCGGCCTCCCTGCCGGGACCCCGTAAGTGTCCTGCAGCTCAGAGCTCACAGCCGTGCACTTGACTGACGATGTACGGTGGCAGCACAGATCGATCCCAAGGAAGTTAACATCACGAAGGAAAATCTCAGACACTATTTTCTTGCTCCAGGGAGCTTGAGCCGTATTGTAATATACAGGCATTTTTTAAAATAACCATGACTTTGCTTATTTAAAAATTTATAAGATAGGAATTCAACAAACTATGGTCAAATCTGATAATGATTTAAATTTTTACAATGTATGGATTTGTCATTTTGAGCTGTAATATTAATTTTCCAGGCACAAGATTTATTTTAATGTTTTGGGTCAATTGTCGGTGTTACTGAAAAGGTAGAATAATCTTATCAGTATATTCTGGGTTCATATTTCTTTCAGCTATGAACTGGTACATTCTCCCTGAAAAAACTTGCAAAGGAAAATCTTCCTATCACACTTTAGAGTTGATGTCTGTTTTCTAGATTCTGAATTTAAATAGTTGTAAAGGATGTCATTTCTAGCATTTGTTCAGATAAAATTTTATATGCCTCTTTGAAATGTATTCTGTTAACAAATTCCATAATGATTTCATATTCACCTTCATTTATTTAAAAAACATACAAACTAGTTCCCCTTTTAGATTTGGAAAGTACATTTTTTTCCTGTTTAAATTCTTCATTTCGTTTCATTTTTTCTTAAAAATTTATCCTAATTACCTATGCTATTATACTTCTGATGGTTTTATTGATCACTTTGTCATACTTCTTTGCAATGAAAATATGTCTACAAACATATTTTGAAATTTGCTATATTTCCTGTCACCACAAGATTCTAAGTATTGAAACTTTTTTGGGGGGGTTGAATTATGAACATTATTATTATTGCAGTTTTTAGCAGGGGCTGGGTTTGAACCCACCACCTCCAGCATATGGGGCCAGCGCCCTACTCCTTTGAGCCACAGGTACCACCCCATCATGAGCATTATTATTATTCTACCACTTAAGACTAATTCCATAAGTACGTATTAAACATAGGAATTTTAATAAAAATGGATTTTTGAAGGAAGTGAATCACCATCAAAACCTTTCTATGAATTTGAAAAGGCATATTGCTTAAAAAGCCAGCCACTCTGATGCGTTACATATAGTTTTAGTTTTTTTTAATTAGGAGATAGATAATATCACTCATTTTATGAACTGTAATAATCTGGAGATTGACTGTAATTGAAATCAATGGTTTATTATATTCTCGAGTAACACATAGTGAAATAGAAAGATACCACGAAAGGTCTCTCTATATTTTTCACTCAGTGTCTATGAAGAAATTCACTGGACTCCATGGGCATTGTCCTATACTTGTTAGAAAAATAGAGAATCACCCCTATGTTTTCTTTCTTGTTGGTGATTTTCTGATAGACATAAAAGCTGTCATAGGAATTACTGTCTTTCTCTCTCTCTCTAACCTACCTATATCTGTATACTATGTACATATATATAATACCCAGTATATGTTATAATCTCCTATATATCCCAGATATTTGACAAAAGATACAAGTCCTAAAGCAACATGCTGTAGTTGTTGTAAATTATTTTTAGCCCTTAAAAACTTTTATATATTACAGTTTACTTTCTTTGTATGTCATTACCTATGGAGTGCCAAGTGATCAACCTAAATGGCCAGAATAATTTGAATTTTAGAAAACAGGATGATTGATTTTAGACATGTATTTATCTTACTTTATCTGTTTGTATGAGAGTTTTTGATTTCTATACACTTCCGTGCTTGTTTCAATGAAGGTTAAATACAAAGAGGAGTATGAGAAGAATAAAGGGAAGTCAATGCTTGAATTTGTGGAGACACCATCATACCAAGCTTCAAAGGAGGCTCAAAAGATGCAAAGTGAGGTAGGTCACTTGGGTTGCTGATTGTTTAATGTGTATTTGATGCTTTATCATTCCCAAGGAATTAGTACAGTGACTCAGAATGTTGGGTGGGTCTAGAAGAAAGAGAGCCTCTCTGGGCAGATCCAGAGACCGGCTTTCAGGACCCCACCACCCACTGTCAGGGGTCTCGGTTCATCCAGGTCATTGGGGTAATCTGGCCCTTAGTTTTTCTCCTTGGGTGAATGTGGATTTCAAGCCAGATGAACTGATGGTTCTGTCAGTTCTAACATTCCATAATTATGTAGTTGACACTTTCAGATTGTGTCAATGTAAAACTATGATGAGTATGTACAAACTAAAAGAAAATAAAGAGCTGGTTGCTTTATTTAACTTGTTTTTTTTTTTTTTTTCTTTTTTGCAATGACAATGGAACTTTCATTAATTATATACTCTACGATAGATAACCTTTAGTCTCTAAGTAATGATGGTGGGAAGCTATTCTCCCTAAATTTATAATGTATCTAATGAAATTAATTGTCAAATGAAATAAAGTTTCTAGTAAATATCCAGGTCCAGTATTTTAGGAGCAGGTTAAATCGTGAGAGATTTCCTTTATTTTGTTATTTTATGTTTTGATCCATTTTGTGCTGATGTAACCGCAGACTGGGTCATTTATAAGGAGCAGGGATTTATTTCTTATATTTCTAGAGGCTGGGAAGTTGGAGGTCTGAGGGCCCACTCTGGTGAGGGCCTTCTTGCTATCTCATGCCATGGTGGGGGGTGTAAGAATGAAAAAGAGTGTCAGAGAGAGAGAGAGAACCGAACTAATCCCCCTATCAGGAATCCACTGCCATGGTAATGACCTGAATCCATTCATAAACATGGAGCCTTCCTGGCCTAATGACCTCGTAAGCTGCCCCTACTTTGCATTAGGGATTACATTTGTAATGCTCAAATTTAGGGGTGCACATTCAAACCATAGCAACTTATTTAATTGATTTCTTTTTTCCTCCACAAACAGTTAAGAGTCTTTTCTATTTACCGACTTTATTCCCAGACTATGATAATGCTAAAGTCACATTCAGATATTCCCCATCTATTTATTCTCTGTTCTGGTGAAATTTCTTTTTCTTCTTCTTCTTTTTTTTTAATCTACTTTTTGGTGAGCTAGACACACAAGGTTTTGTCTGCAACTGTCATCCAATTTCTAGGGATATGGCTAAGGTCTTATTTCAGAGGGACGGCTACAGTGGGCAGTAGAATCAGCCAGTTATAATCTCAGCACTTCATGAGACACAGGCCTGGTGGGCAAGAGCTTTCTTTTTTGTCCAATAACAACTTCACAACAGGAAAAAACAATAACTTCTGGACAAAAGATTCTCATTAGAAATTTTGTAAGCATCATATGTGCTACTCGTTGAAATGTTATATATAAAATTCATCTTGTTGGGAAAAGGGCACTCAGGGACACTGAGTTATTGAACAAAGTTCCTTAACATCTTCTTCAAGCCAAAGAGGAGAAAATAATTCTTGTAGTTTTCATGTTTGGTATCTTTTTTTTTTTGGGGGGCTGGGGCTGGGTTTGAACCCACCACCTCTGGCATGTGGGACCGGTGCCCTACTCCTTTGAGCCACAGGCGCCACCCTCATGTTTGGTATCTTTTTAGTCCAACAAGGGAGAGTCTGATAAAGAAATGTCCAGCAACTCTTTTGATGAAATTAGCTGTTTTAGTGGACAGAACTAGTAAATTTGGTAGAAGTTCAGTGGTCCTGCAGAAACTTATATTCAGTGGAATATATTCCGCTTGATCACCTTTTCTGCCTTTAGATAACAGTTCATAAAGTAATTTATTTATCCTTTGCCCAGCTTTAGTGTCTGCCATGGTGGTGGTACTTTTTGGGTGGGTTAGAGCCACCCAGTGAATTTCTCTGTTTTGTAGGAATGAGGTCACGGACCCACAGCCCAGACATGTTTGCTGAGGGCCCTTTTTTCATTCTGGTCCCATAGTTCTTTTAAGTTTTTTTTTTTTTTCCTACTCTGACTAATTAACTTTCCTCTCTCAAACCAACAAATCCTGGAACTTATATACATTCACAGTTAAAATATTCTAATACCACGTTTCTGTGTTAGAAATAATTTATGACTTAGGATTTGAACTTCTCATCTTTCATGATTCGCCTCTCCTTTCCTCCTCTGACTTACTCTTTCCCTTCTGCCAAACGAGAGATTTTTTTTTCCACTTAAATTATATCCATTGACCATTAGATTTTTTAGGGTCAACATCTGTGTCTTAAGGAGACTAAAGTCTTGTAATAGAAAATATCTTTAGGCCAAATTTATGCTCTGAAGGCTAGAACAATAAAGTAGCTAAAACTCTTCGACAAGTTCATGTGAAAAAAGTCTTTAAATACAGGACTAATGAAGTAGTTACAAAGAGAACCATGGGTGTTAGAGATGGTCTTTATTCCTAAAAGGTGGTGTTGACTATGAAGTTTCTTGGGGAAACCTCCTATGGGTAGAGTTAAGAATTTATGTTCTTGGGAAAAGCCACTGATACCTTTGCGATGGCCTGTTATTAAGCTTATCTCACTTTCTTCTAATGACAGATATTGGTTTAATGTGGGTATTTTCTAGATATAATCTCTAAATCTGGCTTTGAAATATTCTTTCTCTTGTTTCATAAGTATAGCTTTCAGTGCCAAAAGCATACCAAAGACTATTATTTTTTTTTCCCCCTAGGTATATGCATGTTATTTTGGCTAATTTTTTTTTTTTTTTTTTTTTGCAGTTTTTGGCTGGGGCTGGGTTTGAACCCACTACCTCCTGCATATGGGGCCGGCGCCCAACTCCTTTGAGTCACAGGCGCTGCCCTAGTTTGGCTAATTCTAATCATAATCAACCTCTCTTCATGACTGACTTCAGTAAAATAATTTTTTTTTTAGAGAAAGGCTTTTTGAATTGAAATAGTTGATATAAAGAAATAAGTATATACATATATACTCATGTTTGAATTTCACCATTTAAAGAGTCCTTTGGCATGGAAATGTCCTTCTAACTGTATTTTCTCCACTGTTTCCACATAGGACAGGGGACAGTTTCTCATTACCATTTTTAGTACATCTATAATTTTTTTTTTTTTTGAGACAGAGTCTCAAGCCGTCACCCTGGGTAGAGTGCCGTGGTGTCACAGCTCATAGCAACCTCCAACTCTTGGGTTTAAGAGATTCTCTTGCCTCTGCCTTCCAAGTAGCGAGGGACTACAGGTGCCCACCACAATGCCTAGCTGTTTTGTTGTAGTTGTCACTGTTTTTTGGCAGGCCTGGGCTAGATTCATACCTGCCAGGTCTGGTGTATGTGGTGGGTGCCCTAGCTGCTAAGCTACAGGTGCCGAGCCTATAATTCTTTTGTTTGGAATGTTCTCAATGCAATTTCAGTTCCGGCTGCTAGATTTACAAGTCAGCCTTTGTGCCCTTCCTTGGGGCCGTACGTAAATAGCTGTGTGTACTTAACACAAATGCTAAGTGAGGAAGCAACAGGTTTCTATTATTCTCCCTCCCAATTTGGAGAAATTATTTATCCAAATAAATAATACACATAACACACGTAAACACATAATGGACCTGGAATGGTTATGCTTGTTGCGTGAATAATCATGTCACGCAGGAATTATTTATTTGTGGCATCCTTGTGAAGCCACTTAGAATTAAACCTTTGGCTGGTAAAATCTGGGCCCTTGTTCAGTACATCTTTCACACGGATAGATATTTTTATTGTTAAACAGACTGTCTTATAGTCATAAAGCGTGTGTTTCCACTGATGTTCAAGTGCATGGAAATGAGAGGGTCACAGCCAGGGCATGGTGGAATATATCAGAGGGGCAGCTGGTGGTCGGCATCTGAGCCTCCTACAATCACCATCCACGGTCCTCTTGCATTTCGTGTGAACTCTCTCCTAACGAAGGATTCTTCAGGTTCCAGATAAGATTTTCCTCGCAATGTAACTTGATTCATATCAAACTCCATAGATGGTAGAGAAATATTCTCAGTGCCAGATCCATTAAAGGAACATGTCTCCTTCTACCAACCCCAGCCTCCATGACATTTTAGCAGTGATATTTCCTGAATTCCCGAAAGACTGGAGGTGAGAAGGATGATGGGGCCACATTGGTTTGAATGGGCTTCCTTACGGCCAGGCTTCTTCTACTCACCTTTCAGTAAACTAATTAGGTGATCCAACCAATTTGACTGATTCCCCTCCTAAAATAAGCTCATATTAATCATAGACGAGTAAAATGTTCAGCAGCCTCACTTGCAGTGATTTACCAGACGAAGGGGATCCTTGATCATTCTGCGTCTGTTTGGTAGAATTCTAAAATTTTATTTCCCTGTTGATAAGACAACCCTTAAGTGATAAAATTAAATAAGAAAATATCAGTTTGATTCCAGGAATTCTTTTCCTAATATCATTACAACAGTCACTAATATTTCTTACATTTAAAATTATGGTATGTTGTGTCATTTAACAGAAAGTTTACAGAGAGGATTTTGAGAAGGAGATTAAAGGAAGGTCATCACTGGATTTAGATAAGACTCCAGAATTTCTGCATATAAAGTACATCACTGGCCTTCTCAGGGAGGTAAGATCCTGCTGTTTACTATTAAATAGTCACAAAAGAAAAGGAATAACTTAGGAGATGGTTACTCAATTCCCTACTAATTTAGTGTTTGAGGTATTAACCTAGCACTCTTTTTGGGGTGGGGGCCTTTACTAACAAAGTTTTGCATTTTCATTAAAAATAGAAAAGTATGGGGTGGTGCCTGTGGCTCAAAGGAGTAGGGCACCAGCCCCATATACTGGAGGTGGGGCTGGTTCCGGCCCAGCATTGGCAAAAAAAAAAAAAAAAAAAAAGAAAGAAAGAAAAATATATTTTAACATTTTTGTTTAAATTTGAGGAAAGATATTAACCAGATTTCCTGAGAAAACTTGAGAAACGGTTGGATGTTGTGTTTTAGTGGTAGCTTAGAAGCTTTACAAGTAGTTTTGTAGCTTTGTATTTAAAAGAAAAATATGGGTGGAACCAACTTGATTCTTACAAATTTAGATATGACAAAGGCATACTTTAGAATACTTTTTCTGGAGCTTCCCTGCAGCCTCTCCATGACATTTGATGTCAGAAATAAATGAAGTCCTTACATGTGAAGGTCTGGAGAAGGAGTACATTATTTATAAGAGGTTGTGTTCTAAGTAGGGAAAAGTAATATATGTAGCATAGAGAACGGAGGAAGGCATGGCCATTTTTCACTTTATTCTCTGCTGGATTTTTCTCTCTAAACTTAATAATGCATTTTGGCTCACCAGTAATTAAATTGGTTGAACATCAAGGTCTAAAGCAGTGGTTCTCAACCTGTGGGTTGCGACCCCTTTGTAACAATGAAAATACATCACAGCATTAGGAAGGTAGAGAACCACTGATCTGAAGTCTAGCAATTAAGAATACCACGCTCATAGTCCTTTTTTTTTTTTTTTTTTATTTTTTTTAGACCTAGTCTCATTTTGTCACTCTTGGTAGAGTGCTGCCTCACAGCAATCTCAAACTCTTTGGCTCAAATGATCCTCTTGTCTCAGCCTCCCAAGTAGCTGGGACTACAAGCACCTGCCACAGCACCTGGTTATTTTTTAGAGATAGGATCTCACTGTTGCTCAGCTGGTCTTTAACTCCTGAGCTGAGATGATCCGTCTGCTTCAGCCTCCCAGAGTGCTAGGACAACAGGTGTGAGCCACTACACCTGGCCACAGTCCATCTTTTCAAGTTTGTGTTTTTTTTTTCAATTTCGAGCTCTTCCAAATATTTTTAAATACTCTCTTTATAATAAGGTGGAATTGTTCCCTTAATATAAATAGAATATAGACTAATGGAATATATGTAGTATAATAAGATATATGTTACTTTATATAAGTTATATGTATTTCATATATATATAAAAGTAAAATTCCATTTCAACTTGAATTTTTGAACTGAAAAACTATGCCTGAAAGAAATGTTTTAAATCAATGAAATAAATAAGAGCAAAGTTACTATGTGGGAGCACATTGCCATAACTTCTTTAGTAAGAAAATGCCAGCTGGCCATGCCTCTTAGATGGTTTTAAAAGTTCAATGTGATTCACCATCATTATAAATGTTGTGCTGAAATAGACATATACTTTCTGTAAGAATTTTCTTGCTGCCTTCTTTTCTCGGTTCTAGTTACTACAAAAATGTTTGAAGTTGAAGCCTAATCAAATGCAATGTTCTACTATTATTGTCTTTCCATTTAAAAAATATTCAAATTCATGTGAATTTTTTTCAAGGGTAATTATTTTCATCATTTACCCACAAGTGATAATGTGAGACCTATCTTGAGGTCTATAAATGACTTTAGTACATACTACGACTTTTTCTTTTATTCCTGTTTTTGAGTGAGTCTTATTTTCTACTTGTTGATTCAGAATGTATATATCAGGTATATATCAGAATGTACATAAAAGGCCCAGAACACTCAGGGATGCTATAAGAAAATGCAGCAGATTGGGTGACATCACTCACAGACATTTCTCCAAGTTGTGGAGACTGTGAAATCCAAGATGAAGGGTGCTTGCAGATTTGATTCCTGGTGAGGACTCTCTTCCTGGCTTGCAGACAGACACCTTCTTGCTGTGTCCTCATAGAGGAAAGAAGAGGGGTTGTGCGGGGGAGGGGGAGGAGAGAAAACAAACGTTGCTCTCTATTTCTCTTTTCCTGTAGAGACATTAATGCCATGCTGGGGGCCCCACCCTCACAACCTCACCTAAACCTAATTATCCCCCTAAAGGCCCTGCCTACAATTAGCCATCATATTGGGCTTCAACATATGAATTTTGAGGGATGCATATAATTAGTCAATAACAACTATGACGCTAAGTGAAATATGCCAGGCACAGAAAAAACAAATTTCACTTGTTCTCATTTCTGTGTGGAATCTAAAATAATTACACTCACAGAAGCAGAGAGTAGAGTGCTGGTTGCAGAGGCTGGGGGTTGAAGGTATGAAGAAATGATGGTCAAAGGGTATAAAATCTCAGGTATATAAGAGGAATAAGGTTTTGGAGGGATCTGTTGAACGTTGTGGTGAATACAGACAGCTAATAAAACTGTATTGTATGTTTCAAAAATTGCAACAAGAAAGTAAATTTCAAATGCTCTTATCATAAACAGTGATAAGTATTTGAGGTGATGGATAGAATAATTAATTAAATTGATTTAATTATCTTAAGTTATATTCATGGGTTGTGACATCAGTTTGTACCCCATAAGTACCAATGAAAAAATTTAAAAAATTTAAAATAGATTAACTTGAAAAAGTTATAGAAATATCTAATTTGAATAGAGGACTCTTGGTGACTTAATGAAATTATCACTTTTCTACACAAGGGTGAGCATTTAGCTTCGAATGGACTTTGCAATTTTTACTTTATGGTTTTTACATTTACATTGCTGTTTAGAGTGTTCAGAGTATCATTTTATACTTCATTTCATCTGATTCCCCCCATTGCCCTTTCACATTGGTAGAACAAGTATTCTTATTTTCATTTTCACAGAGTGGAACTCAAGGCTGAGTAAGGTCACACCTCCAAATATGTGGACAAGCTTTGCCTTTCTCCTGGGTCATTTGACTAAGAGATCATTCCAAAATTATAAGCAGGCTATTCTAATGTCAAGTAAGCTATTAGTTGAGCAGATGACAGGCTTTAATCTAATTATACCAAATGAAGGGAAAATAACATAAAATGAACCTTAGAATTTAGTGGAATCTGATTTTTTAACATTAAAGGAAGATTCAACTTTCATCTGACAAGTTAGTCACAAACACAGCTTAGTTGAATGGAAATAAGAAATTTATTGCTTTCCTAATACAATTAGCAAAAAAAAAAAAAAAGGAATTCATTAGCAGAGGAAAGCATATTATATGTTAATATTCATGGGAGGCCTTTGGATCTACTTAAAATATGATATGAAGATAGGTGAAATTCAAACAATGTATTACAAATTTGCGGGAAATGATTTGGTTTTACAAACCTTTAAATAAAAAGGAAACTTTTGTTTTTAACTTTGGCTATATCAATCCTTTGGATTTTGTAATTTTTTGTTCTTTTTCAACTATGTTCTTTTTTGGTAATTTATATTTTGCAGACAAGTTTCAAAAACACTTCAAATAATTAATAGCAAGCTTGCATTCTTAGCATCTTCCTTATCATTGAAAGGGAAAGTATCTTTTTAAAAATGTGGGTTTCTAGGGTATGAAAACATCCTGAGAGCAAGTGGGAAAGGGAAAACCCTGTTTGTATTGGAAGCCACGCAGAACTTGTAGAGGAGAAAATGAAATATTTTCTCCTTTTTGTGATGTCTAGAAAACATGCGAAGCAGCACACCGATTAAGGTGATTCCTGGTACATTTTGAACTGTGATATTCTTGTCTTATAGAAAGAATATAAAAAGGATTTGGAAAATGAGATAAAAGGGAAGGGGATGGAACTTAATCCAGAAGTTCTTGATATTCAAAGAGCAAAGCGGGCATCTGAAATGGCCAGTGCGGTGAGTATGCTGATTTCACACCACAGCAGGTGCACACATTAACTGGATTCCCCATCTGTATCTTTCCCAAAGAGACTCTGCATCCCACAACTTTTGTGTGTCCCTGATTGTAAGCAGCTCTATCTTAGGAAAGTCTTTTCCCAGACAATGAGCATGTTTGAAAATGGATGCTCACAATCTCCTTTCTATGGGATATGAGAAAAATGGCCGTTTCCTCATTTGGAGAAAATCTGTCTAATAAACCAAAATAGTTTTATGAGGTTTAACTTCATGTTTTAAGCAAGTGGAAGGCAGCAGACTGGGAAAGAGTGTTACTGTGGTCTACCAGTGACTGCGGTTGGAAAGTTCACTTGCTCTCCTGTAACTCGGCTGACCGTCCTGTCCCTCGTGAGGCTGCTGAAGGCGCCTGGTGCTTCCTTTATATGCGCTTCAGAGGAAAGAATGAAACAGCTCCGAGGACTTCCAGTCCTCAGTCCTTGTTTTATGCCTTTACTTCGGTATCACATAACAACCCTGTGCTTTGAGGGGACTCTAGCTGAATTCGGCAGTGAAAAATCTTTGTCCCTGTATCTTAATAAAACGTGGTGGCGATGCTGATGGTGATGAGCCTGGTAGGTTGCAAATGAGAGAAACCCACCTCCACGTGGAGTAAGCAGCAGAGGAAATGCATCAGCTCGCGGACCAGAAAAGTACAAAGATGGAATTGCCGTGGGGTTGGAATTCAAATGATGTCTCTCCGCTTTTCTCTCTCAGCTCTGTCATCTACTCTGCCGGCTTCATTCTTGGGAAGCTGTCTCTAGGTAACGACCCTTTTTAGTAACAGGGTAGCTCACAGCTATGGCCAGTAAGTCCTATTGGAAGTGACCATCTGTTTTTTGTTTTTCAGTAATCCCAATTAAAGTTATAGGATTGAATCTCCTTGGAGTAACCTTTAGTTCCTGTGTTCACTCACACCTGATCCAATCATTACAGCTGGAGGGAGGGTGTGCAGGGTGCTACCTGGCCTCTCGTGCTCACCCATTTCCTTTTTATTTTTATTTTTATTAATATTTTTTTGAGACAGAGTCTCACTTTGTTGCCCCCAGAAGAGTACCCTGGTGTCATAGCTCACAGCAACCTCTACTCTTGAGCTCAAGTGATCCTCTTGCCTCAGCCTCCCGAGTAGCTGGGACTACGGGTGCTAGCCACAACACCCGGCTATTTTTAGAGGTAGGGTCTTGCTCTTGCTCAGGCTGGTCTCAGACTCGTGAGCTCAGGTGATCCGCCCACCTTGGCCTCTCAGAGTACTGGGATTACAGGCGTGATCCAGCACCCATTTCCTTGTGTACTTTAACAGTATCTTAAGTAAAATACTCTAAATTTGTATGTGTTTTTTAAAATTCATTTTAATACTGGCTATATTCATGTTTTTTAAATAAATAATTAAAAATTAGTAGAATTAAAAATATATGTGGGCAGTAGGGAAGTGATGGAAATCTAGCCCCATCCCCACCAAGTGTATGGACTGACAGGGGTTAGAGGTCCTTCCCCAAAAGAAACTCAGGAGTTTGTTGCTGGAAGAGGAATAGATCCTGGTTAGACCCCCAAAACAGGTGTGCACGGTGAGGTCTGAGGCTGATGTTGTCATTGCACAATTCCTACCGCTGTTTTCTGCACATCCTCCACGGGCTGAGGTCAGTCTCGTCGACGTTTGTCAGTAATACTTGGACGAATTATTTTCACTCTTGATGGCAGAGTCCAGCCAGACGCAGTCCAATGGCAGATATGGCATTAATCAGCCTTAGGAGAAGAAAGACTGGCCTAGAGGAATAAGAATGAACGACTAGAAGGTGTCACGTGTAGAGCAGTTCCTCTGGACTCTGGGCTGGGGGGGGAGGTCTCGTTGACTCTCATGGTGAATCCTCATGGATGTACATGTGGACCCTGGAGACACTGCAGGTGGGCCTCAATAAAGCAAATACCACAGTCAAGCGAGTCATACACATTTCTTGGTTTCCCAGTGAATATAGAAATTACATGTACACTGGACTGTCGTCTGTGCAGTGAGCAGTAGCATTATTATCTAAAAAAGTACATACTTTAATGAAGAAATGCTTTATTGCTAAAAGATGCTACTGATCGTGTGGCCTTCGTAATCTTTTCGCTGGTGGAGGGTCTTGGTCGATATCAGTGATAGCAGTGGCTGCTGGTGGGGTGGATCAGGGTGTGGTTGCGGAAGGTTAGGGCAGCTTGCTCTTGCACTTCAGTGCTAGGGAGCCGCTTTCTTTCCTTCAAGCTCGTGAACCAGTCTCTGCTGGCTTCAAACTTCTCTTTGAAGAGAGTTGGGGCCATGCTCTGGATTAGGCTATGGCTTATGTTGTAACAGGTGTGATGTTATATCTCAACAATGACAATTATCTCTGTATCAGTGACAAGGCTGCTCTGCTTTCTTCTCACTCGTGAGTTCACCAGAGTAGCTCTTTTTGTCTCCATCACGATCTTCCCTTGGCATTCAGAGCTGGGCTAACTGTGGTGGAAGAGGCCTAGCTATCTGCCTGTCTTGATTTTTTTTCTTTTTTTATTGTCTTTATTATTAAATCATAGCTGTGTATAATAGTGCAATCAAGGGGTACAACGTGCTTGTTTCATATACAATCCAAACTATTTTCATCAAGTTGATTAACATAGCCTTCCTGGCATTTTCTCAGTTATTATATGAAGACATTTGTATTCTGCATTGAGTAAGATTCGCCTGTACCCTTCTAAGATGCACTGTTGGTGCGGCCCCACCAATTACCCTCCCTCCACCCCAACATTGTAATGGAAGTTTTAGCCATTGCAATTAGGGAAGAAAAGGCGATCAAGGGTATCCACATAGGGTCAGAAGAGATCAAACTTTCACTCTTCGCAGATGATGTGATTGTATATCTGGAAAACACCGGGGATTCTACTACAAAACTTTTAGAAGTGATCAAGGAATACAGCAACGTCTCAGGCGACAAAATCAACACCCATAAATCTGTAGCCTTTATATATACCAACAATAGCCAAGCCAAAAAAACAGTCAAGGACTCTATTCCTTTCACAGTAGTGCCAAAGAAGATGCCTGTCTTGATTTTTGACATACTTTCCTCATTTAGCTTTTCCCTTCTACTTTCTGATTTAAAATGAGATGCGTGACTCTTCCCTTCCCTTGAGGTCATTATAGGCTTACTAAAGTGGCCTAATTTCAATATTGCTGTGTCTTAGGGAATAGTGAGGCCCAGGGAAAGGGAGAAAGACAGGGGAACAGACAGACAGTGGAGCAGTCAGAACACATATAACTTTATCATCAAGTTCGTCATCTTATCTGGGCATAGTTCATGGTGCCCCCAAACAATTACAGTACTAACATCAAAGATCACTGATCATAGATTACCATAATGGGTACAGTAACAATGAAAAGAAAGTTTGAACCGTTGCAAGAATTGTCAAGGCATAGCACAGAGACTTGAAGTGAGTGCATGCTGTTGGAAAAATGACACCAATAGGCTTGTTTGACTCACAACTGTCACAAACCTTCAGTTTGTTAAAAAATGCAATTATCTGTGGAGCATCATAAAGCAAAGTGCAGTAACAATGAGAAATGTCTTCATTGCTACCTGCATTTTGCAGAGGAGTAAGCCTGAGAAGTTAAGAAACCCAGCGTCACAGCTATCAAGTGCTCTGTCCTCGAAGTCAGTTTTTCATCAGTTCATGTACACCCACCTTCCCCTCCTCCAGCCCCTGGGACATTTGTCAGTGAAGATTCCCACCTGGCCATCACCTTGTTACACTAGAAGTCTAAACATTATCGTACCCTTCTTTAGTGAGAACAGTGATTATAATGTCACCAGGAGTGTCCCACCTTTGGCCCGTGGGCCGCATACAGATTATTGGAGGCCTGTTTTACTTATCCCTGGTGGGAGATATTGTGAAAATTCTGCACAGACCTTTTCTTTGCTCATCGGTTTTCATCAATGTACGTGCATTTAATTTGTGGCCCAAGACGACCCTTCTTCCAATGTGTGGCAGAAAAATAAAAGATTAGCCCCTCCTGTAAGCAATTTAGAGAAACAGTTCTAGATGATCATTCATAGTCCCCAATAAGCTGTGTTTTTTCTCTTTAGAAAAAATACGTTTCGCTATTTTTTGGTATCATTGACTATAGAGATAAGTTTATGAGTATCTGACTGTTGTGAAATATTATCTTTACAGAAAGAATACAAAAAGGACCTAGAGTCAGATATTAAAGGGAGAGGAATGCAAGTTGGCACTGACACCCTTGAAATACAGCGTGCCAAGAAAGCTACAGAGATGGCGAGTGAGGTGAGCAGGGGAAAGACACAGACCTGGAAACTCATGCTTTGGAACTTAACAAATCATATTAACAATTTCAGCTCGGTGCCTGTGGCTCAATGGGCTAAGGTGCCAGCCACGTACACCTGAGCTGGTGGGTTCAAATCCAGTCCGGGCCCGCCAAACAACAATGATGGCTGCAACCAACAAAATGGCCGGGCGTTGTGGTGGGCGCCTGTGGTCCCAGCTACTTGGGAGGCAGAGGCAAGAGACTCTCTTGAGCCCAGGAGTTGGAGGTTGCTGTGAGCTGTGATGCCACGGCACTCTATCCAGGGTGAGGCTTGAGGCTCTGTCTCAAAAAAAAAAAAAAAAAAAATTCATTACAATATGAATTTCTCAAATCTTTATGGCTAGTTTAACTGTTTGGAATGGAAACCATTCTGAAGTGTGATGCATATTTGAAAATTTACATTTTTTTTGCAGTTTTTGACTGGGGCTGGGTTTGAACCCACCACGTCTGGTATATGGGGCCGGCGCCCTACTCCTTGAGCTACAGGCACTGCCTTGAAAATTTACCGTTTTTGCTTTGTTCATGTCCTTGAAATGCATCAAAGGAAGCATGGGGAAAGAAGATACACACACCCCACACATATATCTCCTTCCCTATGCATGTTATTCCTTAATGCAACAAATTTCATGTTCATGTAAGCTAGAAAAATGTTTTTGTGATTTTTTTTCTTTAATGATGCCTCAGGTGTGGGTTGGCATACCTGTATTTTTAGCAGAATTCGGAAATCATACATTGAGATTCTAACCTGAGAAGGATAACCATTTCTGTGTGATTGTGTGTTCTTGAAAATGTCCTCTCTCAACTTGTTTATCACGTGTGACATTTCCGCAGAGTCAGCACTTGGGATGAGGTCTTCCAGATCCTGAATGACCCTCCATGTTCACTCTTCCAACTCCCTTTTCCTCTTCATTTAGTGCATGCAGCAGCAGGATGTTAATTTAAAAGGTTTATTTTAGATGCTGTGATATGATAGATGTCATCACAACACAGAGTATGGGAGTCGGACTGTATGTGTATCTTCTTTTTTTCTTTCTTTCTTTCTTCTTCTTTTTTTTTTTTTTTTTGGAGATAGAGTCTTACTATGTTGCCTCAGTAGAATGATTTGGTGTCACAGCTCAACTTCTTCTGGGCTGGTTAGGTAGGGGTTTCACTGGGGTGCCTCTGAGCTATTATGTGACCCTTGCACTTACAAGGAGCTGAAGCAGAAATGACTCCCATCACCCAGGAAGTATGCTTTCACCCATCCCTTTCCTCCCTCCCTTGTTTGATTTCCACTGAGTCTTCCAGTTCGTTCCAGTTTAACAGAGAGCATATGTGCTGTTTGCTTTTCCATTCTTCAGATACTCCTCTTTGGGTAATGTTCTCCAGTTCCACCCAAGTTGCTGTGAAAGACATTAATTCATCTTTTTTATGGTTAAGTAGTACTTCATGCTATGCATTTACATTTTGTTAATCTCCTCATGTGTTGATGGGCCCTTGGATTGCTTCCACATCTTTGCAGTTGTAATTGTGTGGTAACAAACATTTGCATACAGGTGTCATTTTGATAAAACGACTCCTTTCCTTTGTGTAGATACCCAGAAGTGGGATTGCTGGATCTAATGGTAGGTCTACTTTTAGTTCTTTGAGGAATTTCCGAACTGTTTTCCATAGAGGTTGTGCTAATTTGCAGTCCCACCAACAGTGGATAAGTGTTCCTTTCTCTCTGCACTAATGCCAGCATCTATTTTTTCTGGACTTTTTAATAAAAGCCACTTAATGGATAAGGTGATATCTCATTGGGGTTTTGATTTGCATTTTCCTGATGATTAGCAATGATTAATTTATCAAGTCCTGTTCATTTATTGTGGTTTTGACTCCATTTGTCTCTTCCTCATACATTATTTGCTTAGCTGATAAATGGATCTAGAAAACTTTCCTATATTTTCTTCAACAATTCTTATGGTTTCATGCCTTACATTTAAATCTTTTGTTCATCTTGAATTGTTTCTTGTGAGTAGTGAGAGATATGGATCTTGTTTCATTCTTCTGCACAATTCTTCTTCTGTAATTTTCCCTGCACAATTTATTAAATAGGGCTTTCCCCAGGAAGTGTTGCTTTTTACTTTATCAAAGATCAGTTGGCTATATATGAATGGCTTTCTATCTGGGTTGTCTGTTCTGATCCATTGGTGTGTGTCTCTATTTTTGTGTCTATACCATGCTGCTTTGGTTACTATAGCTTTATAGTATAGTTTGAAATCTAGTGATGTGATGCCCCAGATTTGTTCTTTTTGTTTAGATTGCTTTGCTTTGGCTATTCGTGCTCTTTTCTGGTTTCAAATGAAGGGTAGAATTATTTTTTTCTAGATCTATAAAATATGATGTTGGTATTTTGATGAGGATTATATTCAATCTGTAAATCACTTGGAGTAGTATGGACATTTTAACAATGTCGATTCTACCTGTCCCTGAGCACAATAGCATTTGTTTGTGTATTCTGTGATTTCTTCCTCAGTATTTTATAGTTCTCCCTGTAGAGCTCTGTCACCTCTTTGGTTAAGTTGATTCCTAGGTATTTTAATTAATTAATTAATCAATTTTTTTTATTGTTGGGGATTCATCGAGGGTACAAGAAACCAGGTTACAGTGATTGCATTTGTTGGGTAAAGTCCCTCTAACAATCATGTTTTTCCCCCAAAAGGTGTGGCACACACCAAGACTCCACCTGCCTCCATCCTTACCTCTCTCTGCTCTTCCTTTCCCCACCCCTCTCTCATTCTTTCTCTGCTCTTCCCTTGGTATTTTATTTTTTTGTAGGTATTATGAATGGTATCAAGTCCTTGATCTGACGCTCAGCTTAACTATTATCAGTGTAGAGAAATGTTACTGATCTATATACATTGATTTTATAACCTGAGCCTTGGCTGACTTCATCAATTCCAGGTGTCTCTGTGGAGTCTTTGAGGTTTTCTAGATACAAGACCTTATCATCAGTGTATAGTGATGGTTTGACCTCCTCTTTGTTGATTTGGATACCCTGTATTTCTTTCTCTTGCCTGACTGCTCAGGCTAGGACATGTAGTATTATGATGAATAGAAGCAGTGACAGTGGGCAGTGAGCCTGATGGGTTTTCCTTTGTAAGTTATTTAATGTTTTCACCTCATCATGGTTTGGAGTTTATCCTGCATGTTGATTTTGGCCAGTCTGATGACTATGTATCTTGGTGATTGCCTTTTTGCAATGAATATGCCAGGTGTTCGTTGAACTTCTTATATCTGGATGTGTAAATCTCTAGCAAGATCAGGAAAGTTTTTCTCAATTATTCCCCCAAATAGGTTTTCTAGTCCCTGTGAGTTTTCTTCTTCACCATCAGGAATGCCAATGATTCTCACATCTGGCCATTTTACATAAACCCATATTTCCTGTAGGCTTTGTTTATGCCTCTTAAATCTTTTTTTTTTTTTTTTAATTGATTGACTTAATTTGAAAGAGTTGTCTTCAAGTTCTGAAATTCTTTCTTATGTCTGGTTTAGTCTGTTCTTAAAAATTTCCACTGTGCTTGCTTTTTTTTCCTTCTTGTGATTTTTTTTGGTATGAGATCTGAGCATTAGCTTTTGGGTTTTATGTAGTTTGAAGTTTGGTGATGGGAGGCCTCCAGATTTGTTTAATATGTCTATCTCTTTAGTGAATTTTTCATTCATTTTCTGAATTATTTTTCTGGTTTCTTTGAGTTGTTTTCCCATTTTCTCTTGGATTTCATTGAGCTTCCTTGTAATCCGTATTTGGAATTCTTTATCTGTAGTTTCAGTATTTTCATCTTAGTTGGGATCCATTGCTAAAAAAGCTTGTGTCCCCTTTGGGGGTGTCCTTTTGCTCTGATTCTTTATAGTTCTGGGGGTTTTGCACTGATTCCTCTCATCACTCTTCTCCCCACTCCCCTGCTCTGCACTCTCCCTGCTCTAGGCAGGAGCAGAAACTAGCTATGCTCCCCCCATGATGGTAGTGCCAGTTGGAGCCTACCTGTCCAGGATTCCACTCTAGCCGACAGCCTCGCCTTCCTGTGTGGGAGGGTGCTTCGTAAGTGCACTATAGCTCAGATCCAGACTGCACTCGCCTCTCATTTCTGCGCACCTGGGCTCCCTCCCCTCTGGAGATTAGTTCCTACATCATCCTTCTGGGCCCCCAAGCAACACTGTTGAGACCGGGGGTCCTTGGATCTGGCCTGTTGCCCCTGTCCCTGTGTCCCCAAAGATGAGTTCTTGTGGATCTCAGATAGCTCTGGCCCCACTAGCAGACTTTCCCACTTGGTGGGACCACCTCAGCCCCTCCCCTGGTGACTGCTCCCATAAGCCTAGTCCTTTGACCCCTCCCCTACCTTACCAGCTTTTTTTGAGCCTGAAGGCAAGCTCACCCAACCCAGCCCCACCCAGCCCCACTCCAACCCTTCCCCCATCAACCCTCCCACCATCCCTCTCTGCTGTGGTAGAGAATAAGGAATCTCTTGGGAGTTCCAGGCTCCCTCCACCATCTAGTACTTCTTCTGAGGGACTAGAGCTGGTCACAAGCCCCCCAAATAACACTATAGCTTGTTGCTTCCAGCAACTGCCACCTACTGACAGGGAGGTCAATTTGCATGCCCTTTATAGCGTTCTTGCGACTCAATCCCCTAGTGTGTGGTTGACTCTTGCCCACAAGCACCACCTTATCTCGGGGATTAAACTGGGTGGGGTATAATTCACACTGTTAAAAACATGACAGGGATGGGAAAAGACCCCAGGGATGTCCCTCTCACCACAGAGAGACAGGGAATCCGTCCACATCCACACCTCACCGCTGGTATAGCCTACAGACAACTACCCACTGAAAACCACCAAGACTAGGGATATCTATAACCAAGGATCCTTCTAGAGCCTACACCACGGTCAAAGCACCCACTAGCAAAGCCAAAGGTTCTAACATCTGCTACAGATTTGCCCTCATGAGTTGGGGAGCTGGGAAGCCCTATTTAAACAAAAGAAAACCCCAAAAGCACTCTAGCTAAGGCAAGAGAGTAAGACTAAAAAGAAAGCAGATAATTTATTGTTCTTATGACTGGACATGGTCCTGACACAGAAATGACGTCATCGTTGTTCGGCACAGTTTTTCTGTATGCCTCATAGTGACAGTAGAGTAGTTCTTAGGCATGGCTTGGTCTAGGACCCAAGTAATGAGATGCAGTTTCAGTTCCTATCTTTCAGTTCTCAGGTAGGCTTTCTTCTCCTGTTTTGAAAGTGACTCCCAGCTGCTCTGGGGGCTGCATCCCTCTTTGTTTGTGTCCAGAAGGAAAGAGAAAGTCTCTTCTAATATGTTATGTGGAAAAAGAAAGGCACTCACACCTGAAGCAGTCATGCAAGGCCAGGGTTGGGAAATAATGATTTATTTCAGCTCAACAAAGCTTGAACCTAGTCCAGTCTCACCCAAGCTGAAAGGCGGAGAATGGCAGAGTTGCCCAGTGGGAAATCAGGAAGGCAATGAAGGGCAAAGAAAGGTGAATTCCAGGGAAGCAACCAACACTTTAATTCACTGCAGAGTAAAAAGCAGCAATATAATCACTTTTATTGACATTTATCAACTGGGTTATATATGTAATACTAATATGGTACATGCTATATGAAAATATATGAAGTTTACCATATTGAAATATAAAAATTTCCCCTTGGCTAGCTCTTTTTTCTTTCTTAATCCTGGTCAGTAGCAAAAAGCCTTCTGATTACTTGTGAATATGTCATCCCAAGTCATGTTTCGAGCATAAGTTAAAATTCTTTCTTTTTGTATAGAAATAAAAGAAATAAGAGTCTACCTTGATTCTAAAAGACGTGGTCCTGATGTAAAAAGGACGTTGAAGTTGTTCAGCATACACAGTATTTCAGATGGTTGCAAAGCTCTGACTGCAGGTCTCATTTTCTGCAGAAAGACTATAAAAGAGATCTGGAGACTGAAATTAAGGGGAAAGGAATGCAGGTGGACACAGACACTCTTGATGTCCAGAGAGCTAAGAAAGCATCTGAGATGGCTAGCCAGGTAAGGAAAGAGTGGGATTAAAGAGTTTGAAATAAACGCACTGAATCTTATATAGAAGGAATGTAAATGTTATTTCCACATGGGTAGCTGTGATAGTCAAGCATGTAAATATCGACATTGCTATTGAAGGTCAAGCAAAATCCTAAGATTTCTTTCCCTGTTCTTTTAGAAACAATATAAGAAAGACTTAGAAAATGAAATTAAAGGGAAAGGAATGCACGTGAGCATGGATATCCCAGATATACTTCGAGCCAAGAGGGCATCTGAAATCTATAGCCAGGTTGGTAGAGAATGAAGATGCTTAGAATCATGTGTTCTGACATCTGATCACCCTATACTTTGTGTGTTTCCAAGATTTATATCTTTTTTAAAGGGCAGTGCTTTCAAATTTGGTACACTCCTTTATTAAGAAACCATTGGTCAAACTTGATCCACTTTACCAATGAAAAGGACAACTGTTGTAGGTTCAATTCAATAGACATTAATGGGGTGTCAAAACCCCTCTTCTGGGACCTCTTATCTTTAGTTCAAGGACATTTTTGACGTTTTTTTTTTTCCTTTTTCTTTTTGCTTCATTGCATGCATGGCTTCAAATGCTCGTTGCTCATACTATAAAGAAAGAGTTACCAATGATTTGTCTTCTAACTATTTCATAATGAAAATTGTTATTGAAATAATCAGCTCTAAATAAAACTAGCAGCAGGTAAAGCAGCTCAAGGTAGAAGGTGAAAGTTGACATTAACTAAAAGTTAAGAGAAGAACTATTTTATCTATAAAATTTAGATTTGCCAAATATACCTCTCACATGTTCTCCAAAAAATACTGGAGTGTGGGAGAAATAATAACCACAAAAGAAAATAGTTATAGATGAAGTTATTTATAAGCTCTGATTTAGACAGAAACGTTTAGTGAATAAGATTTTTGCTGTAAAACTTACATGAAAAAGAATGAAACCCAATGGGGGGGGAAAACAGTAATGAGGCATTAAAAAATTAAAATGATTTTAGAAAATTGACCATAGAATTAAATTTGATTAAAGGAATTTGTGCCAAAAGTAATTTTCAACAAAATTTGGTGAACTGTATTAAAATTCTGGTTCAAATATAAGCCACGTTAGATAACAATACATCTAACTTGAAGGGATTTTAATCCCTTTAAAGGACAATGGGATACTTGCAGTGATGCTGTGGTACATTTCAACATGAACAGTAGTTGTCTTTTTTCATTAACACCAGTATGTCATCACGGTTAATTAACTTCACTGTCTTTGGAACCAGAATGCCTGTTGTTTTTTTTTTTTTTTTTAATTTTTATTAAATCGTAATTGTGTACATTGGTGCAATCATAGGGCACAATGTGCTAACTTTATATACAATCTGAAATAGTTTCATTGAACTATTTAACATAGCCTTCAAGGCCTTTTAAGCACTTTATGAAGACATTTATAGTCTACATTTAGTAATTTTCACTTGTACCCTTGTAAGATACACCGTAAGCATGATCCCACCAAGAATGCCTGGTTTTAACTGTAGCTCTGACGTTAACTATCTAGTTTCAGTTTCCCCATCTGCAAGGTGGAGAATCATAACAGTATCTGCTGGTGGGCTGATTAAGTGAGTTAATGTGTTAAGTCTTCAGAATAATGACCATAACACAATATTTATTATGTAAGTGTTGGCACTCATATAAGGAATTGCTCAGCTTGTATTAGAACTTAGAGTGCATTTAGTGGATAGAAAATTGAGATTTTTTTATCCCAAATACAAAGTACTAGTATATTTACTTTGATCAAATGGATCTGAAGCAGGAAGCAAAGACTAAATCCAGAAGCATAAAAAAATCAGATACAAAGAGCCAGGCTCCTTGCAGGAGTTATGGTATCATTTGGGTAGGAATTCACATGCTTAGAAATGAGCGGATCATGGGGGACCAGCCCGTCAAGGTGGACCCGGGTGGCATCATAGACCGAGCAGAGGTGAGGCTGGTCTGGTGGACTGTGTGCTCACTCTGTTTACATGCTTCCTTCCCAGAGTCTCACTTTGTCACCCTGAGTGCTGTGGCATCATAGCTCACAGAAACCCCAGCCTCTTGGGCTCAAGTGATCCACTTGCCTCAGCCTCCCAGGTAGCTGGGACTACAGGTGCCCATCTATGCTAGCTATTTTTTTAGAGACAGGATCTTGCTCTTGCTCAGGCTAGTGTCAAACTCGTGAGCTGAGGCTATCCACCAGCTTCGGCCACCCAGAGTGCTGGGATTACAGGTATGAGCCACTGTTTCCAGGCGCTTCCTTTATTTTTGCTGTTGCATCAACAGCTGCTTTGAATCATAACACATTTAGAGCCACGTGATAGAGTTGAATTGGGAGGAAGGCTTACCTCTCTGTGTGTTTCGCTTTGTCTATGTCTCTCTCGCCTCTCACTCCCTTCGCCGCAGTTTCAGATTCATAATAATCGTTTACATTTTTAGAAAAAGTATAAAGATGAAGCAGAGAGGATGCTTTGTAACTATTCTATTGGGGCAGACACCCCTGAAATTCAGAGAATTAAGACAACTCAGCAAAACATTAGTGGGGTGAGTAACCACTAAGTCTTCTTAGTTGCTGCCTTGAAATTTTATGCTTGGTAGCAAATGGTCTTTGGTCCTCATTCTCCAATTTTCTTGCTGCATTATTTGAATTTTATGTCAAATGTATTATCTACATTTCTTTAAAATAATAATAATATTCTTACAAATTACAGTGTATCATGATCGCTTTACAATTGAAAATTTAAATTTTCCTCTTTCCTGTACTATTGACAGTTATGAACTAAATTTTAAACTTTAACTCAGGAAAGAAGTCTTCATCTTCCACATAGATTTTACTTTGAAGATGAAAACAGTCATATGAAGTGATTTCCGTTCTCGTCACTGATTTTCTGCAGTGAGAATGGGTGCAGCAGATTCACTGATTGGCAACCAATTCCTAAACTTCCATATTTTCATTTTGAGGAACAACACAGTGTTTCATTGATACATGAACTTCTGTTTTAAAGTTACAAAAATTGACCACACAGTCAATACTGTCATGTAGAAATAGCTCAGTCATTTAGCAGTGAGCGAGCCTTATCAAAATCTAAATTGTATTTAGTTTGAGGACTTCTGGAATATTCTCTACTTCTTAATTGGCAAGCTGTCACCTCAGGGTGTGCTGGTCAGGTGCGTATTTCTACCAGGTGGGCCAGGCGATGCTGACAAATGGACAAAAGTCTAAGAAAAATCTTTGTAGAGCAACGGTTCTCAACCTGAAAACACAGCCTGCATATCAGATATTTACATTACGATTCATAACAGTCACAAAATTATAGTTTTGAAGTAGCCACAAAAATAATTTTATGGTTGAGGGTCACCACAACGTAAAGAACTGTAGTAAAGGGTCACACATTAGGAAGGTTGAGAACCACTGCTCTAGATGGATCTGGGAAAAGAGGCCATTTTGGCCCCTCCATCCTGCGATTTTATGCTATTCCGGATTTCTAGTTTTTGGAGGCAAGCATCTCTCCTACTTGGATGTCCCACTATCACTGGAGCCAACTGGATTACCAAATATCAAGACAGGGAGTAATGCTGTGCTCAAAAATGCTTCTTATAATTTCTCTGTTTTTTCTGTAGAGCACTCTTGTTTTTTATTTTGCTTTGTAGGTGTCAGTAGTAGATGTCAGTAGGGTTGGAGACACGTGCGGGAAGGTTAATGAGTATGTGGAAGATGAGGAAAATAGACTTTGAAGTAATGTTGATATTGAGAGTAGCTAATTTTGAAAAAAAAAATGAGGGGCGTCTTCGTTTTGGGGGAATAGCAGTTGCTTAGAATTTTATGCTGTTTATGATAAATGCTTAGTGAGCCTTTGTCATACATGCTTTGATTTTTCTCAAATACACAAGTGGCATATATTTATATTTGGTAAAGGAAACTCTGGTTTGTCAATTTATATTCATAAAGCAAATGATATACAGCTAACTAAGGTAGCAGTCAAGCTCTAGAACAGATATTAGATGGCTACTTGTAAGATTATGGGATATGAAACTATGTTGGACATTTATTACCATAATGGATTATTTAATTGGTTTATATAATGTCGGCACTCATAAATAGATGAAGTATTCACATTACTATAAAACCTGAGAAATTGTATTGCTTTTATAAGAATCGGATGTACAACTTGGAATTCTGACAACCTTATAGTTATTCTTTTCCTTCTCTTATAATAAAGGTATTTTATAAAAAAGAAGTAGGAGCTGGAATAGCAGTAAAAAATACTCCAGAGATTGAACGCGTGAAGAAAAACCAGCAGAACATCAGTTCAGTAAGTCCTCTGTAGCATTAATTATTCTTCCCAAAAGCAAACAGATGCTAGACAAATGTTTTTATTTCTCTACTCCACTGACTGCTTTTCTTTTATTCTTCACTTTATTGAATTGCTCTTTCATCAAATAGCAAAGGCCCAACTTTTCGAAGGAAAACTATAGCCTCGTTCCACTTGACTTTGAAGCAGTATTTCATTTTGATACATCATAGTGAAGACGAGCTAGGTCATTTTAATGAAAGCTTGGATTAGATTTCATCTCTTTGAACAGAACCTTAAGTATATTAAATTTTTCAGAGAAAGGATAGATTCTAATACCTCTTTGCAACTTGCAGGCAGAAATTTTGCCCTGATAGAATGATGAAAGACCGCAAAACAGCTAGTTGCTGGCTTAAACAGAGGTTTAGAAGTGAAAAAGACAATAATCATTACCAGTACATTTCTGTCCAATGTCAGTCATTTTTCTGAGCTTTCTCTGAGATACATTTCTGCCCATATTTCTGTTTTCAAGACCCATTTAGTTTCTCCTTCTTACAGCAAAGAAAATCACACCCCTTCACAATGAATTGTAAAATAACTGACTCTCCAGTTACTTTCGGGCTGGGGGGAAAGGTAGAGGAGGTGCTTAATGTTACAGTATTGTTACGGTGTTTTCCATTCCACCCTTGACATTTGCAATAGATAATTGCCCTTCTTATCAATAGGCATTCTGCCATGAGTGTCGAATGAAAATTCGAATGATGAATTTAGTGTCTAGCTTGCAGTAGAACCTTTGTAAGCTGACCACCCAAGGGACTGTAACAAACTGGCCAATATACAGAGGTGGTCAAATAAGGAACGAGGCCTGCTGTACTGCTATGTACATGTGCTGCGGGTCTGGTCTTTGAAACTTAGGGCACCTGAAGGAGCTCTGGAGGGGCTACTGTATTTAGTTTCTTGTTGAGGACGTACAAAGCATTCTTTCCTTAAATCCTCTCTTCTGACTTAACTCTTCACCTTTGGACGTAATTCCTTCCAGAACTTTCTGAAGGTGACCCAGATGCTTGGATGAGACTCGCCTGTGGGTGGACCCTGAAAGCCAGGCAACGTTTTGAAAATACGAGCAGGTGTTAGCATTTGTGGAGATAGCAAGTAGAAAAGGCAGGGGAATGTGGTAGCAAAACTGTTTCAGAATGAAAAAGAAAGACGCAGAGTCCAAGTGCAATCAGATCTCCGTAGCATGCGCGAAGCTACCTGCCGAAGAAGCAGACGGAGAAAATAGAGGTATTTTATAAAAAAGGAGGAGGAGCTGGAATAGCCATCAATGATACTCCAGAGAGTGGCGATGTGTAAATGTGTCCGTCTGCCAGGGTGGGAGGCTGTGTCAGGCAGCAGGCAGGTCTGGTAGAGAAATTAGGGTGGGAGAGAAGCGTAAAGTGTTTCCTTCGCTCGAGAACGATGCTATTTGAAATGTACCCCTTGGTGTACTGTGATATAACATTATAAATGTTCTATAGCGCACAATTCTGTGGCCTATGGTGAAATGACTGTGCCATTTTGATGAGTTCAGAGTCGAATGGAAAACAAAAATGCTCATTTTTAATCATGTTTAGCTTCTCACCTGAGGACAATCACCCAAAGTGGAACCCATATCATTTCTTCTCCCTGCATCCGCAGTCTCTCCTAGCGAATAGTAAATACACAGTTCCGTAATCTCTGTGAGGTTGGGCCATAAACTCCTGCTTAGTATTCAAATGGAAAGTTGCCCTTTCAAGATTAGCTAGATCTGTCAAACCGAGATATGAGTCTCTAACATTTAAAGATCTCGACATTTTCCACCTCCAGAGTACAAGCCGTTTAGCTATTAGCTCTCTGTGTTAAGAACTATTTTTGAATTTTATTTAGAGGTAGCCTTTCTCTGTGAACTTTGAATTTAACTGTTTTGGGTATGGACTACTATCGGCCTTGTTGCACACATTCATTCTACAGACACTCCGGCGCAGACAATGTGTGAGGTCCCGTTTCTTTCTGGCAGTCAGCATGCACTTCAGCCTTAATCATTTTAAGCATTATCAAGCGATCTGACACATGTTTTGTGTAGATTCAGATCTTTGCAGAATTTCAACAGAGGTCTCTGAAATAACAGCCTCTGCTTCCATATATGTTCATCTATATGTGTCCTTTCTCTTAAATCCAATCTTCGTGCATTTTAGATAGACGTAGTAAAATACCGCCTGAAGTGAAAGCATCACTAATTATTTTGTTAACTTCAAAGAGCTGTTTCTTGTCCCATGCAAAACTGTGTGCTGGGATTACCATTTGCCTGGTGGATTTTCTTCTAAGTACATTTGAAGGGAGAACTTAAAAGAAGTGGCTGCCAGGATGAAGGTGGGCTTTTCACAACATGATTGTGTAGGTAGAAGACGCCTTCGGACTTTCTGGCTCTGACCCGTCCTATAGTGATCAGGGCTCAGTGATATGTCTGCATTTCTCTCTGCCTTCTTTTAGCTCTTCTTTTAGTGGTCCCTTTCTTTTTTCCCTAATTCTGAATTGTATGTGTGTTCTCACTCCAACAAGCAATTTTCCCAAGACAGTGTGACTGTAGCAATTTAACTGTGGCCTTTAAATACATGTTAAATTTTAATTACCTCATTAATAGATAGAAACTGGTTTTTTGGATAGTAAATAGTAAGTTACTGTATCTGTTATTTAAGATAATTTCCAAGGTTTCTTCATGCTTCTGCCTAATGATAAAATTTATTTTCCATAAACTAAAACTTGCTTATTTTAATTAAAAAACTTTTTCACTGGTGGATAGGTGAATAGATAGGACCTTGCTTATGCTTTCGGATAAAGGAATGCTGAAAATGTCAGCTAAAATAAAAAATTGTGTTCCCAGTGAAGGAAAAGTAATGTTGGAATTACAAAAAATCAATTATGCAATAGTTACAAAGGAAGAATTTTTAAGCCTTGTGTAAGATGAAATTAACATTATATTCTTACAAATTATGTAGGTGAAATACAAAGAGGAGATTAAGCAGGCAACAGCCATTTCTGATCCTCCAGAGCTAAAGAGAGTGAAAGAAAACCAGAAGAACATCAGCAATGTGATCATATTTCCTTAAGTATTTTTTTGTTATTTTATTGGATACCAATGTATAATAAGGGTATAACACCTGTACAGGTAAAATCCCACTACAGCGAATACCATTGCAAGGTCAGTTCCTTAAAAGTGAAGATAACATTTTACACAATTTTATATCCTCTGATACACCTGCCCCAATGCTTCATGTATATTAGTTTATGAAGGAAATGTATTATTGAAAGTCTACTCTGTTCTCATTCTTGGGGGATTTCAAAAATGAGTAAGATATACCCTAAGCTCAGGGGCCATGGATATTCTCAAGATCACCAGGGGAAACAGGCACAGGAATATGTAACTATTTTGAATTAAGTGCTATAACAATAATAACTAATAATTAGTTATAAACAAAACTAATACTTGGATGCTTACTATGCTTTTTGAGTACTTTGCATCTATTATCTCATTTAATCATAAGCAATAATATCTCTTGCAAAGTGCTGGGGTTACATAGAGAAGGAAGGTTATTCAGCGGGAGAAAGGGGAAGGACACATGTTGGAATTAGATCTTGAAGAATTAATCAAGGTTTGGGTGGATTTGATGAGGAAGTATTTTCCTGGCAGAGCAAACCAAGTATGTTCAGGATCACAGGCCTGTTCAGAAAGGAGAAGTTTTAGAGTGTTAAGTGCTTGGGGTAAAAGGTGGCAGGAGATGGTGGAGAGGACGGTTGGGATACAGCTGGGATGGAAGTAGTAGGGAGTCCTATGTTCTCCCCAAAGGGCAGTTCAGGTACCACGTGGCATTCAAAAATTTTGTAAGTGGTCCATCAATGACTCATGATTAAATTGTTTTAAGGTTTACCTTCTTTTTAAAGAAGCGCTATTAGGGTTACTAGTCTTCAATTTATGGTAGAAACATAACGCTTTCTTGAAATAACTTTATTTAAAACTAATAGTTTATTTAATGAAAAGTAATATTATAACAATGTAGTTCCTAATTATAGTATTTATCTGCTGTGGCATATGGAAAGTGGTGTTTCTAAGTGGTAATTAGTCTATTAAATAGATACTGCCTGCCAGGCTCATAACATGTCTGTGAGTGGATGAATGGATACCATGAAAATTCTCCCTAGCAAATTTTTGTCCCCAAACTTACATCCACTGGAAAATGTCTGTAATAGTTTCTCTATATCAGTAAAAATCTGTTATTCAGATTTTTCCCCTTTGAGCTTTATCCAGAGTGATCTTTCCTTGAATCTTGTCATCAGTAGAGATTAAACTGAAGCTTTCTTCCTGTTAACTCAGTCGTCCCAGTTGCAAGAATCTGCCTAAACTCTTGACTCAAAGCTTAAAACTTTTGTCTGTTAAAACTTAAATTGATGGCCAAAAATTAATTCAATGGCCTTGCCATTCTCTTGTTCCATGTTTATACTCACTTATTTCTTGGGGTGTTGTGAAATTGCTGGGAAAGCTGACCACAGACAATGGAGTCTGATATCCCAGCTAAGAGAGAACACACCTATGTGGTAAGTCAGGGAAATTTCCATAGTACCTGGTCAGAGTCAGGGCTTCGTAGAGAAGGAAGGAAGGAGGGTATAGGTTATATAGTCTGTCACTAAAGAACAGGTATAGGATTTGACCTTCTTTTGCAATAAGAAAGCAGAATTACTATTTCTAAATATGGACTAGTAATTTGATAAACATTGCTTTAGTGCTATAAATAAATGAACTTACAGAAGGGATAATTCATTATTATCGATAATGATCAGAGAGGCCACTAACAAATAATACAACCCGAAGGATAACAATGAGAGGTCTAACGTCAGACATTTGACAAAGCAAAGATTAGAGACTGGGATCGCTAGGAAGATGAGGTCTGTTAGCAATGCATATTTCACTCTCAAATCCTAATGAAGATTTTGCTAATGCACATTCTGTAGCCATGTGACATTTCCTTTCATTTGTGCTAATACTTTGGGACGTCTTTATTCCTCATAATCCCAAACTGTCTTGCATCTTACCTCCCAGCTCCAGTATAAAGAGCAAAACTACAAGGCCACTCCGGTAAGCATGACCCCAGAGATAGAGAGAGTGAAGAGGAACCAGGAGCAGCTCAGTGTGGTAAGTTGTTTCTGTTTCTTTTCTTTCTTTTTTTTTTTTTTTTTGAGACATTTTCATTTTGTCGCCCTCAGTAGAGTGCTGTGGTGCCATAGCTCACAGCAACCTCCAACTCTTTGGCTCAAGAGATTCTTTTGCCTCAGCATCATGACTAACTGGGATTGCAGGCACCTGCCACAATGCCCAGCTATTTTTAGAGATTGGGTCTCCCTCTTGTTCAGGCTAGTCTTGAACTTGTAAGCTCAGGCTGGTCTTGAACTCCTGAGCTCAGACAATCCACCCTCCCTGGCCTCACAGGGTGTTAGGATTACAGGTGTGAGCCACCATGCTTGGTGGTTTTTTTTTTTTTTTTGAGACAGAGTCTCACTCTTTTGCCTTGGATAGAGTGCCATGGTATCATCATAGCTCATGGCAACCTCAAACTCTTGGGCTCAAGAAATCCTCCTGCCGCGCCTCCTGAGTAGCTGAGACTATAGGTATCCTTTATAATGCCTGGCTAGTTTTTCAATTTTTAGTACAGATGAGATCTTACTCTTGCTCAGGCTGATCTCAAACTCCTGAGCTCAAGCAGTCCACCTGCTTCAGCTTCCCAGAGTGTTAGGATTACAGGTTGAGCCACTACTTCCAGCCTCTATTTCCTTTTATCGTTCATCAGACATTACATATCTTAGTTTTTAATGTGCCTGTTCAGAAGCTTCAAATACTCCACGTGTTTGGATGCTTCTTTTCACATTCACATATTGAAAGGCATGAACTGTATGTCCAGAAAGCTCAGGACTGAGTTGCTACACCTTAGCCCTGTTTGCTTATTCAAGAGTTCTTCATTAAGCGCCAAATGTGCAGGCATCTTTCTGCCTTCCACAACACAGAGACCCATGTCCTGTCCTCACAAACCTCTTAGTTCAGTCAATAAATCTCTAAAAGTGAAACCAGGTAAGGGCCTGGAGAATAGCAGTTCTGTTGCCAGACTGGGAAGAAAAAAATTATCTATTGGAACAGATGGAAAAAAGACCTGGCTTCACTGACTATTCTAAGACTTAATGGCATCAAGGTGAGGAACCTTATGAATAAAATGGAAAACATCCTTCAATCATTCAGTAGTCTATTGTCAATAAAACAAATAATAGTTAACATTGATTGAAGCACCCCTCCTGCATGTCGGCCCCCTGAAGTCGGCACTTTTCCTTTCTCTGGTTGGTAGATGTGAGAAACTGAGTCTTGGGGAGGTCAGAGGCCATGCTGGGGACCCACAGCTGGTAAAAGCAGAGCTGTAATTTGAGCCCAGGTCTTAGAATTCAGAAATTCCTTTCAGAGGTGCCTCCCAAATAGTTATTTTTCCTATTTTGTGACTCTTTCTGGATCTTTTAAATCAACATAACAATAGACTTTTTCTTCCATCAAAACAAGTGATTTTGAAAAGCTTTGAAATATAAGAGTGAGTTCTCTGGTGGAGATTGTCAGCCTTAGAATTGTTTGTCCTTAGAATTGTAATGTCCCTGGGAGGTTGGCAGGAATGAGAGAACTCTAGAAAGTCAAAGGCCTTCCCAGGCTGCTGCAGCGTCAACCTCACTATAGTTCTCTTGTAATGATTTCATTTTGATGTTTCTTTCTTAAGCATGTTCCCTTGCACAAGGGCTGTCTGGAAAATATCCAGCCATTGTTAATACGATCTTTCATAGCTCACGGCTGGATACTTTCCAGACAGCCCTTGTATTTCCATTCCTTTTATTCATGGATTTACAGTTAATTTTGATATTGAACAGCTAAGTATTTGTGGAAGTCTGACTTTGAAATAGCATAGCCAATATCCCTCTCTCGCTAAGTTAGACTAATCGGAATCTAGGCATAGATACAAATAGGAAGGCTGATGTAGCTCTCCCATGGGGGAAAGTGTGTAAGAAGATAGGGTTATGTTCATCCTCTGTGGTTGTTTAGGTGGGGCACATTCTGCTACCTATTAAAATTCTTCTTTATCCTCCATAGGTAAAATACAAAGGAGCGATGAAACAGGCAACTGCCATTTCCGATCCGCCAGAGCTGCAGAGAGCAAAGGAAAACCAGAAGCACATCAGCAATGTGCGGTCACCTTCATAACTCTGTCCTCACAACACCAAACCCGTTGTCAACATGGAAAAGAAGGGGTTGCATTTACAGAATTTTCATAACCTGGAGTTCATATTCTGCCCTCGATTGACTAACAATTTATTTGAGTCTTAGTTATTGTGGAGGGAGTCTGGCATTCCCCATCTCCGGCTTCTCGGTGACATACCAGATGATGTTCTTTTTCTGACAGGTTGTAGTGTATCCCTCATATCTGTTTTCATGTTGTGATATGAATAGGTGCTATGTTTCCTCAAAGGGAAGCAATGGTAGCGTCTGGCATCTGGGTCCTACATCAAGTGTTTCCATTCCCTTTTCTACCTGCCAGTCATCTTGTTTGTGGGCTTCCTCCCGGCCTTCTTCTGCCCCAGTGTCTGGGAAGAAATGATAGAAGTGCGCTGGCTGAATAGGTCATATGGGACAGGGCTATTTCAGGCTCACTGGATAAAGGGCCTGGGAATTCCTACTTAGACACCAACTCATGGTCTGCTCTTACTTCCTTGTTGTTGATATAATTCACAGATGCAGTTCGTGGAGAGAATCCTTTTTTCAAGTTCATTAACATATAGATTGGGTTCTTCAGAAGAGGAAATTTAGAAATCTATTGCATTTGAAGAAATCTCTTAGACCTTTAAAGTCAGTTAGCCAGTTTATAAAGCGAAGACAAAGTCCTTATTGAAGCTTTTCTCAACAACTATATTTTAGAGATGCTCATCTTTTTTCATTGTATTTAGAGTCATACTTGATGTGATTGCCTTCCTTTCAGAAAGGAACATGGTTATCCAGAAAGAGGAACGGAGTAGCAAAAAGCCCGTGGACCTTTCAATGGATGTTCATAGTCACCTGTCTAAATGAATCCTCACAAAAGTTCTGCCCAAGTTAACTCCTAAGGAAATCATGATGATGTGGTATCATTGTTGATGGGCAGGAATATTTTTAACATCCATAGAGACATTTCATCTCATATTCCTTTGTGATTAATGCTTATTATAGTTTATTGATGTATGCTTATATATTTGAGTACATCCACAGTAATTTGGACACATATACTTCAGTAGGATGGAATGACATAGATTGACTTAAGATGCCAGCATTTTAATATGACTTGACCTCTGATAGTATCTGCTTTTTCTGTAGTTTACCTTCCTGGGTTAACGCATCAGAATAAGTGGTATGGACTATTAATTAGTTGAATTGATTCACAGTATTCTACTTTTTTGCTCCCTGAAATTCTAGGTTCATTATAAAGGTCAACCAGGAAGGGCTACTGCTTTAAGTGTAACTCCTGAAATGGAAAGAGTAAAGAAGAATCAAGAAAATATTAGCTCGGCAAGTCGTTTCATTGATTTTGGATAATCACAAAGAATGTATCCTTTATTATCAACTGGCAGTCTGATTTTCCTTGTGAAAATAGAATTTATTTTCAAGAAATATCTGTGATATTTCCAGTCCATGTGTAATTTAAGATGACTTTCAAAACCTACCACCGTGTAAGTTTATGTCTTCTTTGATTAGATCAGTATTTTCCAGATGTGATGGACAGTTACAGTCAAAGCTTAATTATAAATTATATTATGTTCATTTAAACAGCGATTCATGTTGTTGTAGCCAATGTCTTTAAACGTGGTAAAGTCTTTGCTGCATGAATTAGATAATTATTGTTTTACTGATATATTTCATTGAATGCGGATTGGTAAATACTCTTTGTAAAACGAAATAGGAAGTTAGTTTGTCATTACTCCCAAGTAAGGATGTAGAGAGAAAAAGATCCTAAATGTAGAGTTGAGTTACTCATTTAAGTCTCATAGTGCATTTCGGTGTCTCATTTGGACAGTATGAGGTCAGACAGTTAAGTTTGCAAACTCATCCTCAAAGGATTTGTTTGCTGAATATTACTATAGTCACCTTTCAAGTACCCCCCCTTGGGAAGCTGTGCGTGGATGCCAGTGCCTAGTCCACCCTTTAAAGCCATTTTGGAGCTCATTTTATGTAATGGACATCAGAGCCATTATTGAAGGTGGCTAGACAATTAAGTTCATGAACTCATTCTAGGAAAAGTGTTAACATACCTCATACCCTTCGGAAGCTATGCTCTGGCACGGGAACCTAGTCGACCCACCAAAGCACTTTTTCTAGGATGAGGTCAAAAACTTAATTATCTGACCTTGTAAGCTTCCTCTTAGTGAATATCAGGGCTTCAGTTCTGAATTGCATTGAACCAGAAGCACAAAATGATATTTCAGTGGTAGGGTACAACTAGATCCTTCTTCTCATGACTAAAACATACAAAGGAACAGCAGGGCCCTGTGTACTGATAGCATCAGTTCACTGTTAACCTGGATAACTAACAGAGCGTGGTTCTCCACCAGTGTATCCAGATCTTACACATAATCAGGTTTGCACATGGCATCGTTTTGAAGGACAGTTGTCAAGAACATAGATCCTGTTGTTAGTACTTCTTTATGAAGAATCTTGAGCTGGACCATCATCATTTAGGTTTCATCCTTTACAACTCTCTGGTGGCGCATCTCTGTGGGGATGCTGAGCGTATTTAACATAAATTACCTTTAAGCTCCGGCTGCTTAGCAGAAAAACTAGATTTGATCCTCATTATTTCTTATTCTTTAAAAATGGAAGAAATGAAATGGAAAGTAGCCTGGTATGCGTTTTTTAATACTCTTATAACAGGAAACAGGGAGGGTTAGAAACAAAATAATTTTGTGTTCTATTTACTTTGGAATGTTCCCTGTTTAACTGACATTTCATAACCAGTTTTACTGACTACATCTTAGTGACCATCGATCCCTCACAAATTTGTTTTTACTTGACTGATTTAGGGTGTTTTGTTAATCCTCTCTGAAGGAGTTCTTTGAGAGTAAAATTTTAGGTCACTATTCTAGAACAAAATGTAATTCACTGCAGAAGTTACCTGGTAAATAATTTTGAGTATGCTGGCTATGTTGCACTATTTTGGTAAATGTTAACAATGTTATGTAATTTTTTTATTATTTATTTTATTATGTAATATCTTATTATAAGTGTGTCCATTTACTTCGCAGGTACAATATACCCAGAGCCATAAACAGATGAAAGGTAGATCGAGTCTGATTTTAGATACACCTGCCCTGAGATATGTTAAAGAAGCACAAAATCATATTTCCATGGTAGGGCACAACCAGATCCTTCTTCTTATGACTAAAACATACTAAGGAGCATCAGAACCTGTGCACCGATGGCATCAGTTCACTGTTAATCCAGATCACTAACAAAGCATGGAATCGTGGTTGGCTCATCCTTGTTTTGGGGGAATTGTGGGAGGGGGGACTTTCTAATCACACCAAAATGTAATAGACATATTTAGTCTAATAAAATAATTTTTCTCAGTGACTTTTTTGGGTGCGTTTTTATTTCTAATGTGACTACTAGAAATACATCATGTGGAAGACATTCTTCTAAGCTTCTTTCCAATTAATTGAAACATAGAGTTTGGTCTGTTTGCATGCCTTAAAGAGTATGAAAAAAGTATGTTTTTAAAGCTGTTTCATGAGATATGATTTACCTGTTGAAAAAGCATCCAGTCCAATGGTTTTTGGTATAATGTGCAGAGTTGTATGATAATAACCCTGACCCAACTTCAGACAACAACAAAAAAAGTATGTTTTGAAGTATATATATTTTCGTAATTATGTACAAAAATCCTATATAATTATCTATAACTTCTGTTGATAAAATTTTAAATAATAGCATTTTCTCAGATGATTATGTGGAAATATCAGTTTATTGAAGGTGAAGAGATGGAAAATTACATTTGTAGTTACTTTAGTGTATTTTAGGAAGCAAGAAGGATTTAAAAATATCTTTTACATCTTCTTATTGACATACAGTTTTGTATGTGACCTAAAAGAGATACTACCCACGATGATTTTAAAAATTGTAAAAATATAAAGTGCTTGATTTCTGATGCTAAGAAGCTGACATTTCAGGTATTATTTTTGGAATAGTTGGAAAGACAAATACGTGAAGAACAGGACCTAGATGCAGTCAGTGCAGTGACACCTGTCATTTTATCACAGTTTCGTGAGCTGCGTAACAAACAATCAGCACACTTCAGTGTGAGTTAATCCGGTTTTTCCTCTTTCAGGTAAAATACCATGAAGATTTTGAGAAGACCAAGGGGCGGGGCTTCACCCCCGTGGTGGATGATCCCGTGATGGAGCGAGTGAGGAAGAACACCCAGGTTGTCAGCGACGCCGCCTACAAAGGCGTCCATCCCCATGTTGTGGAGATGGACCGGAGACCTGGGATCATTGTTGGTAAGCTGGCGCTCCTTCCAGGGGTGTGCACAGTCCACAAGAAGGGTTTGCTTTAAGCTTTAGAATTAGCCTCTCATCACACGTTTGATGCAGTGGCCCAATTTAAAATGAACCACAGGTAAAGGATTATTCTGGTACCAGGTGGGATGGGATTCACCAGATATCGTCTCAGACTCTATTATGGGATGTTCTCTGTCTTTAATAGTTTTCTGGTCTTAGAATGTTCCTGGCCAGGCATGGTGGCTCACACCTGTTATCCTAGCCCTCTGGGAGGCCAAGGCAGGTGGATTCCCTGAGCTTAGGAGTTCAAGACCAGCGTGAGCAAGAATGAGACCCTATTTCTACTAAAAATAGCAAAAATTAGCCACGTGTTATGGTGGGTGCCTGTAGTCCCAGCTACTTGGGAGACTAGGGCAAGAGGATTGCTTGAGCCTAGGAGTTTGAGTGGCACTCTACCCAAGGCAACAGAGTGAGATTCTGTCTCAAGAAAAAAAATAAATAAAAGAATGTTCTAGTTGTTGAACAAAGAAGCAGTCCAGATGGGGGATGGTTGAATGATTATTTTGCTTGAGTAACAGAAATAACTACATCACATTTAGGTCCTTTCATCACAAAGCAGATGTGCTAGGAAGACTTGGATGGTATCCCATAATACCAATAGCTCATATTTCTTGAATATTACTTCTGAACCAGGATACCTGTGAGCCATCTGAAAGTCTCATAATTAAGAGAGCAACCGTCTCTTCCTGCTATCTCATTCTTACAGATGGTCAGGGGAAATCCTAGGAGGAGATTTGTTGAATGATGGCTAAGATACCAGCAAAGGTCATACTATATTGGGAGGGCTAGGAAGGAAAGTTATTAATTTTTCAACATATATCAACAAGGCAAGACCATTGTTGCCTTCAGAGCAATTAGCCTCTAAATTACGTAGTCCAATTAGGTAGCTCAAAGAATTTTTTTGATCACTGTAGGATATGCCTCTCAGTAACCTCAGTATTCGATTGCCTTCATCTTTAAAAGTAAGAGTTTGTTTTCTAGTATCTGTGCAAGTCCATTCATAGGTGAGTTAGCAGGAGAAATATTTGACAGGGTAATATCTTAGTACAAAACAAGGCTACCAAAGTCAGGGCACTAAGGGACTTGGGCGATTATACTAAAGTGACTCTGAAAGTATTTTCCACAAAAGGATTCCAAACATAATTTGTAGGCAATCCATAACTTTGTTGATCTTGCCCAAGTTGATTACTGAAAAGGGTCACATTAAGTTGGATGGATGGGTTGTGATGTTTTCATTAAAAGTAACACTGGATTAAAGAGTTTAATTGCTTTGTACTAACATCTCGGAAGACAGTGCAGGGGTCTGATCTGCCTGACTGAGAATGAAGCTTCTAAAGTCCGTGCAGCTTCATTCTTCATTCCCCAGTCACGGAGCAGGGCCGGGAGCGATGGTGAAGCCATTGCTGAAAATCCAGGAAACTGCCTAGACCTTGGGCTCTCCGAATTTGATACACAGAAACTTTCAGATATAAATTGTTATTTTTTAAAAAATATAAGATGTATAAGTCTAAATTATGTACTTACAATGCCATCCAAAAATCAATTCCTTTCTTCTTATTGAGAGAAACTGTTTCCCATTGAGGACCTGCGTAAAAGACAAAGTACATTCAACAAACATTAAACTTTCGGATAGGCCAGCTTCTGTACCAGGCCTGGAAATACCAGGTTAGAAATTTTTTGAGTAATTCAGACGAAGCCAAATTGTGCTGTTTCTGTTTTGTTCAAGCTCTGCTACTTGGCCAAGATAATCCATCCCTCTGTGCCTCAGTTTCCTCATCTATAAAATGGAAATAATAATAGTACCAACTTAATATGTACAAAGCTTAAATAAGTTATGTTATAAATGAGTGTAGTGCCTGACACATGGGAAACACTACATAATATTCATTAAAAACAGACAAGCAAATCTCTGCTTCTACTTTACAAATTGATTGTTTTTGCTCCAGTTCCATCTCTGCCACATGTTCATAACTAGGTTCTTATTTTCCAGATGTCGGCCCAGCACTATGCAGCTTATTTTAGGACCTACTATTAGTTAGTTAGAGAAAATTATCAACCTGAAAGTTGTGAGATTTGGATTTTGCCTGCAACCGAAGTAGGAGGAGGATAACTTGGTTTGCAGAGTCTGCTCACTGACCATTGCTTGGGTTCACCAGGAGCAGGAGCTCGTCTTACTCATCTTTCCATGCCTCGCTGTTCCTTTGCTGGGCACCTTGCCTGCAAGACTTTTCAAATAAATGTATCATGTTTATTAGCTTGTACACAGACTCAGAAGGAAAATTGGGCTTGCCACTGCCCTACATTTCAAATATCTGTTTCTGTTATAGGGAGAGAAGTTTTATGATTGTTTTGCTTTTTTTTTTTTTTTTTTTTAACAAAAACCTCTCAGTCATTTCCTAGGAATTACTCACATGTCTGAATTTCTCACATGTCCTTCGTAAGGAACTTTAATCAAACATTTGCCTGTTTCAACATGTGGCAAGCAGAGTGGAGGTTCAGCGGATGCCTTGGGGGCCACACGTAGTTGCCCCCCTGTGCCCATGTGTGGGGTGATGAGTCTCAGGTACCTCAGCAAGGCCAGACAGGGCCGTTCTATAAAGAATAGGTCAGGCAAGTTCAATTTGATTATAAACTATCCTAATAGATACTTGTGAAAGCGATTGTCTTTTTGATTTCTTCTGAAGGCTGTAGAACAGTGGGTTCACGTGTTACATGCATGCTTTTTACATGTATTCCTTTCAAGGCTTTTGCTTGACTTTTTTGGTGCTGGCTTTTTTTTTTTTTTTTAATTCCTTCTTGATGTGTTGCTTTCTCCCTTTTGGTAAAAAAGACCTGAAAGTTTGGCGCACAGATCCTGGCTCCATCTTCGACTTTGACCCCTTGGAAGACAATATTCAGTCTAGAAGTCTGCGTATGCTTTCCGGTACTGCTAATGTTCTGAGTTCCTGCCTGTTGTGGTTTTATCTGAAAGTGAAGCTGCTTTGAATCCTAGAGGTTCATCACGGCGACTTTGCAATGTACTTTTAAAGTTGAGAAGTTGAGAAACCAAAGAAGTGCTGTGCTACTTGAAAATATCATTAAATCATTTATGAAAATGAAACTTGCAAAAAGGCTTTTTAATGTATCCTAGATTAGTTTGCCATGGATTCATTAAAAAATCTTTTTCTTAGCAAATAAGATTTTATAGGCTTTCTGGGTTTATGGATGCAATTATTTGTATTGCAATAAACTGCTGAGGCAAAAAAGATTTGTTTCATGAAATATACTGTTATAATATTTTAAAGGTAGATTTTTAAGGAACTATATATAGAGGGTGAACATAAAGTTCACATGCAATTTACTATGTTAAACTATTTTAAATTGCACGTGAACTTTATGTTCGCCCCGTATAGGAGAGTAGAAAGGTTTTTTGTAGAGCATCGTAAATGTCTGAAAATAACCTTTCAAGTATTCTTAGAATTGATCTCTGAATTTTTATATAATGTAAAATGAATATAGGAAGGTTATTCGACTTCTAACTTAGGCTGCATGTTTGTAATTAAAAGCTAAAAAATGAATGGTTTGGGTATAGTGATAGCTTGATTTCACATTTCAGAATATTTTTGGCAGTACACAGTTATTTTAAATAATATAAACAGATATATTACTTAGGTCTTGCTCTGCTTTCTGATTTCTAATCTCTATTTAATAGTGGATGTTAAATGAAACTGAATAGGAGTTTGACATTTTTATAGTCGATTTGGTCCATATAGTTAAGCCAAACTGTCATATAATTTTCTAAAAGTAAAGGAAAGGCAACAAATTCTATATACCTGGTGATACTTGAAATGAATTACTTATAACTGGGTGTTATATTTAATGGAAAATTATTAGTTTGACTATTTTTTCTTAATTCTTCTCAATTTCCCATTGCTTATCGCTCCTTTAAAATCTAGATTTAAAATGAACATAAATGACTTATAAGCCATTGATGTAGTTGACGTAATGAATGCTGGCTTGGGAAGAGGTGACTAGAAACTTGTAAGGGCTGAAATTTGGGACTATTATTTACTAAAAGGTCGCTTTTCTTCCCTGGTAAGATTTTAAGTAATTTTTTGTTTCTTTTGTTTTTTGAGTCACTTAATCACAAGTATGATTATTTTCCTTCCAATTTAGAAAAGGCAAGTCACCGTAGGAGGCACCGATCTCTATCTCACTCCAGCAGCACTTTGGGGACAGGTCTGGGAGATGACAAGTCAGAGAGCTCTGAGATTTACCCTAGTTTTTCAGGCTGCAGTGAGGTGACCAGGCCGTCCGATGAAGGAGGTATCAAACAGGAAACACTTACAAAGAAAACTGATTCCTTTTGTACATGTGTCACAAGAGTGCCTTTGACATTTTCCTCACCTTTGCACAAACGTCTAGCCTGGGTGTATTTCAGAATTGAAAATTGGGTTTGGAAAGTTAATAGTCCCTTAAGAAAACCCTACTAATTTGCATTTTTTGCATGTTGGCTTTTTCCTGTCTTACTTCACTGTTGCCACTGCAAATGGATCTGTAATGACAAAAGGGTCTTGATTTGCTAGGGGAATCTGTTTTACGGGGGTTATACGTGGGCTTTTATTTGAAAGATATTTTGAGATACACAAAAATCGAGAAACATAAAACCAGGCTGGGCATGTTGCCTCAACACCTATAATCCCAGCACTCTGAGGCTGAATTGCCTGAGGTCACAGGTTCAAGACCAGCCTGAGCAAGAGGGAGACCTCTTCTCTAAAAATAGCCAGGTGTTGTGGCAGGTGCTTGTAGTCCCAGCTACTTGGGAGACTGAGGCAAGAGGATCATTTGAGCCCAGGAATTTGAGGTTGCTGTGAGCTATGATGCCATGGAACTCTACTGGGGGCGAGAAAGTGAGACTCTCCTTCCAAATAAATAAATAAATAAATGAGAAAAAAAAAGAAAGAAACATAAAATCCACATGGAGAGAAAGCAAGGTTCCCAGCAACACTGATAACTTGAGCAAGTTGAAACTCGCATGGGTGAATTAGAAGGGAGGCTGTGGACTGTGTTTCTTGTACATGAAATAATGGACCATGACACAGTCTGTCTCAAAACTTTCGTAGTGACCTAAGTATGTGAAATACATGCCCATAGTAGAAACTTGAGTTCTGCATAGTTTATGTCTAATTTCCATTAAGGAAAAAGAAATGGATCTTGCAGTAATATTAGAATGACTAAGAGGTTGCAGTGAGTTTGTGTGTGTTTAAACGTTGATATAATTTGCAGAGTTGAATCTTGCCAAAAAAATATCAGGTGTAATACTTGGGACATGAGAAGATTTTTTTTTAAATGGAAAATATAGTTGATTGTTAATAATCTTCTACTTTTTTGGTCTTTGCTACCATGCATAACAATCTTCTAAGAACATTTTATTTATTTTATTTTTAATTGTTTAAGATTCATTGAGGGTACAAAGAATTAGGTTACACTGATTGTATTTGTTAAAGTCCCTGTTATAATTGTGCCCCGCCTCCCCCAACCCCTCGCCGAGGTGTGCTATACACTGTGACCCCCCCATCTTCCTCCCTCCTCCCCTCTCCCCAAGTAATCTTCTATTTTATATCCAGCCTTTTTCCTGCACCTTTTTCTGCTTTCTGCATCTAGATTGATGGATTAGGTCTAGTATTTTGAGTGAATTTCTTCAGGATGCTAAACTAATCCTGCCTATGAAGCTGTTACAAAAGGTTAAGTGTAAAGTGGTGTGCCTCCCCGATGGAGCTACATTTTAGTGACCTGAGGAGGAGGGGAGGACTGAAGTAGATAGGAACAAAAGGTCAGCCGCAAAATCAGATTGCTGAAGTCTTGAAGGCAGGAAATTGGGAGGCTGAGCAGCTTAACACCTTTGGCTAAAAAAGTAATGTGTGACTAAGGAGATGATGAAACCATGAAAGCTTTTGCAATTGTTCAATTGGGTTTTTTGAAAAAAATTCTTTATAGTAAAACACTAATGAGAATAAAATCAATTCTATTCCATGCATCTTGAATTATAAATCCAGACTAGCCTTAGCTTGGTAGAAAGTTTTTTTTTTGAGACAGAGCCTCAAGCTGTCACCTTGGATAGAGTACTGTGGCATCACAGCTCACAGCAACCTGTAGCTCCTGGGCTCAAACAATTCTGCCTCTGCTTCCCAAGTAGTTGGGACTACAGCGCCCGCCATAACACCCGGGCTTTTTTTTTTTTTTTTTTTTGGTTGCAGCCATCATTGTTGTTTGGCGGGCCTGGGCTGGATTTGAACCCGCCAGCTCAGGTGTATGTGGCTGGCAACTTAGCTGCTTGAGCCACAGGTACCGAGCCGGTAGAAAGTTTTAAAGCCTCTCCTTTCTCTATAAGTCTAATGAAATAATTATAAACTAGTTTTGTTTTATTGTAGATAAAATACATAGGAGGAGACGTGGGTGTGGTAACTTCCTGATTTTTTTTTTTTTTTTGGTCCTGGGGTTACTGATTTCTCCCTTCAGCGCCCTCTGTGGTTCTAATGTTGATGCTTGATGAGATGAATCAAACCCAAAGCAAAAACCAGAACTAACTTTGATCAAGCTGATCCAGCATTTCTCAGTTCAGCATATTGGAGTTGATGTCTTCCCCACACGCAAGCTGCTGCAGAGGCCCTGCCTCATGAATGACCCGTTACTTCATGTCTGCGCACACCAGCATGGCGTCCATTCATTTATTCACCAAAAGTTTATCGAGTGCTCTTTGCGGACCAGCCAAGAGCTTGGATTTGGCAGTAGACACAGCAGTGAGCAAAAGAGACACGCATCATCTGGAAGGGGCATCGAATCTTGCTGGGGACCATGGTATTGAGCAGAGTGACACAGATAGCACATGATCAAGGGCAGGGTCAGCATGGTGAGAGGGCAGAGTGGGAGCTACATAGCAGAGCAGCCTAGGCAGTCCTCGGTGTCAGGGGACCCTTCGGCAGGGAAGGGATGCTTGTGCTGGGTTGTGAATGCTGATGGAAGTTACCTAGGACGGAGCTCAGCCATGCTGCGTCACTGAGATGTTCTCATGGAGGTGTCAAGTAGGCAATTAGGGGGCAGAGGGCTGCCCTGGAGATCAGTTTGCAAGTCGTCATCCGAGTCTGTGATTAGGTTTGGATGATTCTGTGTAGAGATGAATAAGAGACCTCTCCTAGGGAGGCCTCCACTCTCCCTGTGCCAGCGCACTGTGCCGGGACCACCGTCTCACTGCGTTCTCCCCTCCAAGGGAGTCATCACTGACTCAGCTGATGACTCTGCGTCGATGTCCATCGCAGCCTTCTCTGAATGCTAACTGCCTCCTTGACGCCTCCATTGAACATCTGCTCTTACTTTAACCATCTTCCTCTTGTCAAGCCTATGTTCCTTCATGTCGGATTTTGAGCAAAAGGACCCCATCCTAAGCCAAACGGAATGAGAAAATATCTTCATTGGAATAAGGTATAGATAAATGTTCTCACATGTAGACTAGAATATCAGTAACACATGATGAGGGAGTAATTAAAAATAAGTTTTTAAATGGGGGAATTTTAGACTCTGTGGAAGGTGATGGGGGGATTTTCGGCAGGCGGAAATGGCTCAGTGACTCAAATAATGCCTTGCAAGAAAAAGTTGATTCTTTGGCATCATATATAAACTTCTGTCATTCTTAAGCACCTATTCTGAGGTCAAGATCTATCTTTAGGGACAAACCCTATTTTAGAAAATAAAAGTTGAGGTATAAAGCAAAAGTAGAGGTGAACCCAGACGTTTTGTAACATAAACCCAAGTAATGGTGTATCCATGGAGTATCTACTAATGTGAGAAGATTTAAGGGGACGTGGGAATGTGCTCATTTTATGTAAGTGAAACAAAGCATTGTCTACTAATTGGCACCTCGTATCAAATGATTAGTGACACATTAAACCAAGTCAATTGAAGACTCCTTTCCCACTCCCCACTTTCATTCCAGAAATCTTTCCTGGGCTTCCCTGTTTGCTAAGTGGCAACTGAAGCTTCCCAGGTGCTGACATCAAACCCTCTGGGGTCATCCTCAACTCTTGTCTTTTACTCACATCCATATCCGATCCATTGGGACATCTTGTCAGCTCCACCTGGACAAAAACGTCCAGACTCTGACTGCTCATACCACCTCCACCGCTGCCAGCCTTGGACAATCACAGTCACCTGGTCACTCCGTGCTCCATCCACCCCCTTCCCTGGTCTCTTTTCTACCTGGCAGCTGGCGTGATCTTGAAACCTAAATCAGATCACGTCACCCTTCTACCATTTCCTTCTGAGTGTACCCCAAATCCTCAACTCTCGTATAGAGGGTCGTGTCCAATCTTGGAGTCTGGCTGCTGCTCTGAACTCATTTCCTACCATTCCCGGTACACCCATCCACTCCCCTTGCTTTACTCAACCTTGGAAAGCTCCCCCCAGGGCCTTTGCACTTACAGTTTAAAGTACCCCCCCAAATTCTCCCCACCCTATATATTTGCTTGCCTAGTGCCATTTTTTCTAATGTTTCTGCTCAGATTACCCTTCATCAGGGAGACCTCTGTACCTCCCACAGATAACATAGCATCCTTCATCTCACTGTCTGTCCCTTTACCTGCCCTACTTTATTTCCTTCCGAGCATCTCTTTACTGTATTGATTTGTTGATGCAGAGATATCTCTTTTGCTGACTGTATCTCCAGCTCTATAAAGTAAGGACTTCACAAATACTTGCTGAGGAAATGAAATAGCCCAACTAACATTTAAGAAACTGGGACCACATATATACCTATATGCAGGTGCAATGATTTCTATCAAATGAAATGCTCTGATGGGAGGCTTTCAAGAAAATTCTTACATTTTCGATGATCTTTTGATATGTTTCAATGACATTAAAGCATAGCTAAAAAAACAACCTAAAGTGGAAACATTCCTAGTGTGGGATTTTTTCCCCCCTCCTGGGGAAGAAGGAAAGACACAGTATACGTGACTCCCTGGTGGCTTTGAAATTTAGGGTCCCCTTTGAAATGTGTACTCTGCTGGGCTGTGGTAAGAAGGTGCCGATTGGCCTTATAAAAAGAGACTTTTATGGTGTTGACAACGGTTTGATGAAAATTGTCAGCGTTTTTAGCAGTAATAGTCAATCATATGCATTTGTTTAAATTCTGTCCTGGAAGTTGAAAAGAATTTTTCAACAATTTTTGTTGGGGGTAAGATGAAGAAAAGAGAAAACGTTCTTAACTATTTAGAAATGCTATTTTTTTCTTCCAGTTTTTGTTGATTCCTTTGCATATATCTTAATTCTTTTTTTTTGTAATAGTTAGAATTTTGGGTTCATGATTAACTTCCTGCCACCATTGCTGTAATAGATTAAGATTGAATTTCTTTGAAAAACAATTTTTTAATTTTCTCTATACATATACATGTGTTTATTTGGTTTCCACTTTTTGCCTTCACAAAATTAAAAAGGCTTAAAATTTTATAACAATAACAATGTTCAAGATAAGGACTAGAAACAAAAACCTCATAAAGAACCAACAAAGATAAATACATTCAGAAAAGAAAACAGATGATTGCTGCAACAAAATATTGAACAATAACAATAATGCAAAAAAAAGTAACATTCACATTGTCTTACCAGTATGTCTATCATAGAATGCTTTGACTCTGAGGTTCAGTATGGAGTCATCAGTTAACTTCTTATTTTCTTTTCCAAAGTCTCAAAAAATAGACAACTAATATTTATAAATAAAAATAAAAGATAATTTCAAAAAAAGTTTTTAAATTGAAAAATAACAATTGTACATATTCAGGGGGTCTGTAATGATGTGTTGGTTCATATGGCATGTAGTGATTAGATTGGGGTGATTAGCACATTTATCATCTCAAACATTTATCATTTCCTTGTGTGAGAACCATTCAGTATTCTCTTTTTAGCTGTTTGAAACTGTGTATTATTAACTATGTTCAACACTGCTGTTGGACACTAGAATTCATTCCTCCACTCTGCATGTAATTAATGTAACAAAATATGCTCTGTCCTGGAGATGTCCTTTAATAATTGGTTGTCCTCTTGTGGTTGAGGTGGCAGTAATGTCCTGCAGTGTTGGATACCTAAGCAGGAGGAAAAAACCTTGAACCAAAGTCCCAGCAACGTTGGTCTGCATTCTGGAGAGGCTCATCTAACCTTATTAGGCTCAGATTTTGAACCTGTAATCAGAAGAGTGCACCACCTCTGAGAACAAGACACTTTCTAATATATTTTATATTTTCTTAGTTAAGTGTCATACATTGAAATGCACTCTTTTTTCTGCCACTTCCTTCTAAGTATAAAAATGTGTTTATGTTCTGAAAGTGGTATGTTTGACTTTATGAATTAAATGGCTAGGTAATTATCAGAGTCACAGTTGTAAACCCTTCTTATGAGTTAAAGGAAATTCTGATTGTTAGGACAAAAGGTTAAACAATCAGCTCATCTCCTTGAGGCAAGAGTATGACATTTTCACCGTTCACATTTGGTTTTCATGAGCATTACCATCCCCTTTAAGTTTTTATTATTGTTTTAGTTGTAAGTTTCTCGTGCTGTTTTTCCATCTTGCTTTGATTGTCGAATATTTTCATTTTCTTACGTGATGATTTTGAGCTTTTAGTCCATTCTCTGATAGATTAAGTTACCAAAGGGTTTTCATTCTACATCTCTACTGTGTTACTTCGATTCAATAACAGAGACTTTGATTTAAATTTCATCTAAGGTTGCTTTGATTCTTAAATAGTATCATTGAAAATACCTCTATTGTCTTTTGGTATTAGATTAGTTCCATTTATATTTCATTTGACACAATTTCTATAGTGGAAATAATTCTGATGTTTTCTACTTATCTCCTTACGAGGTTTTCCTTGATCTTTGCATTTCTCTTTAGTTCACTGACCTGCGACATCTATCTGCTTCCGGGGACTCCTTTGTCTTCCTCTGGGTACCTTTCACCTGCAGTTTTCTGTTACTGAGAGTCCTTGTCCGTGTTTACCATCTCACCCAATGTTTACTCTTCTGGGATTGAACTGGTTTTGGTTTTGCTTCAGGTGTTTTACATGTTTCTCTTTTCCTCTGGAGTATAAAAGGGTATGGGAGTGACGGGGAATGAAAAACAGATGCACTTTTCAAAATAGACAGTTTTGGTTTTCAGACCTCGTGAACTTTCCCATTTTGCTAGGGAAGTATCTTATTGGCGTGACCTAGTCCTGCCTTCACTGAGTGAAAGCAGGTGTCTGAATTCTCTGGCAGTTGAACCCGCCTCAGCCGGGCTGTGCTTATTGCATCCCGTTCCGTGTAGTATGTCTTCAGAAGAGTTTAGGTCACAAGAGGTGCTTCAGAGCACTCTGGACTGCCCATATATCATCCATAGCATGCCAGGAGGGCCAGGTGCCAGGTAGGCAGCCAGCTGCCCTGGTGTTTTACTGTTCTCACAACTACTCCATCTGTTCATTCCCCCAAACGCCTATCTAGTATCTTCCATATGTGTGAGATACTGGAAACATAAAAATAAGAGATGCAGTTATTGTCTTCAGAGAGCTCACATTGGGGTGGGTGAATCAGCTGTGCAAAACCATTGTGCTCAGGAAAGCAGTATGATGGAGAATTGTGCAGGATTAGAATAAGCCAGCTAGAGGAATGGGAGAGGAATGTTTCATGCAGAAAAATGTCACTTGACAGTGTGGCACACTGGGCCCTTTGTGTAGATTAATGCATTTAAAGCCCAGGGGCCATGTGTGTTGGGGAGGAGATGGGCTGAAGAAGAGGATGAGAACTAGCCATGGGCAGTGCTAAGCCATGGCCTTGCAGAGGTGGGGACAATTGAATATACTCCTCAGCACTTACCCTGCAGTAGATTTAGTAAGTTGGGTCTCTTCTGGGGAGATTTAATCCATTCTGGAAGCTTTTCTATGAATCTGGTCTGCGTTGAATGATTTAGATTCTATCAAGAAGACCAGGAGGGCTGCTTGGCAGTCCAGTAGGAGGGTTAATGGTATAGAAACAGCATTGTGAATTTTTACTTCAAATATCACAACGTCTCTCATACTCCAACAATTCCTAGACTCTCTACAAACTCTCCAGCTGCTGGATGTTGAATATCTTCTATCTGAAACCAAAATCTTCTCTTCTGTCTTCTACGTCAAACCCTCCACTCACCTGTTCTGATCTTTGTGTTCACCCTCTCAGCTGATAACATGACCATTTACTGTAATATTCAGGCCCAAACGGTGAAATCAGCCTTATCACCTTGCTTCCTCTCATACTTCACAACCATTCCATCTGGAAGACTGACGGCTGTGTCTTCAGAGTGTGTCTACACCGCTCCCACTGCGTCCTGGTTGAGTCAGAGTCCTGTTATGTTGAGATTGCATGCCTAGGGTTCACATTTTGTAATTCCATCCTTGCTCTCATTGGTCTGCTCCTCACTTAGCTGCCAGAGTGACCCTTTTGAAAGCTACACCTGAACTCATTGTATCCTTATTCCACATATTCCAGTGGCTTCTGATTACACTTAGCCTAAAACCCCAAGTCCCTGGTCTACAAGGTGTTGCTGTGTGATCTGGCCCTTGGTCATATGTCTAGTTTCATTTTCCACCCATCTTCTGGCTCCAGTCACACAGACCTTCTGGCTGTCCAGCACACCTTGGCCCTTAGCAATCTCTGGCCTGTTTGCCTAGACCAGACTCTCCAAGGTGTTTTTCTATCTTGCTCACTTCCTTCAGGTTTCTGAATAGATGCCAAATAATCAGAAAATCTTTCCTTGATCACTTTACCTTGAAATCACTCAACTCACGTAGAATCATAACTCTCTGTCCCCTCACAGGGCTTGATTTTTCTCCCACAACTCTTTTTACCACCTGACATTTCATTATGCATTAACTAATTTGTATATTGTCTGTGTGTCCCCCCAATTACAGACTCTACTACAACAGAATCTTTCTCTCTGCTTTGTTTTCTTTCCTCTAACACCCACTACAGTCCCTGGATTATAGCGGCTACTCATAAATATCATTGAATTCGTAAATATATTCAAAGTAGTGTTTGATCTGAAATATAAATAAGAAACTTTGCTACATGTGTTAAAATAAAAAAAATTTGACATTAGACTTTATTACTGTCTAGTTAAAGCTAAGTTGATTTGAGAGTCACAGTGCAATAGTATTTATTATAGTTCTTTTTTTAAAAGCAATAATCTAAGATACATCACTGGAATGTAACATTGAAACTTATGTTTATTACAAAGCCTAAATAAGCTAATGACCTCCCATAACCAAGAAATCAGTAAACTAATCCTACATTAACACTTCTGTTCCCATATAAATACTTCTTTTCTTACTGTTTTATTTATTATGTCTGTCCTCAATAAGGACTCAATTAAAAAAAAGTGCCCAACTGAATTCTGAAATTCATACCTTTAGTGTCATTGCTATCCAGTGTACTCTAGTTTGTTGTGAGATCATGAACTCTGTGGAGCAAGAGAATGAATGTGCCATTTATGTTTCCTTACCATACCCAGCACAGGACTGGAGGGCTCAATGAATTAGTTTTGAAGAAAAGGAAATAAAATGCAGAGATAATTCCTCATGTTTCCAGAATCAGCAAAGACCAGTGGGATGTGTTCTAAGTTCCTAAGGTCAACAAACATCATCAAAACTTAAATTTCCCATTAAATTGAAAATATAACTGTTAGGCACAGGCACCATAGAGATAAGAAAGTGATGGATACAGATCCAGTCAGCAGTGTTCCAAAGTCTCTTTTATTATGAATAGTTACCATAAAGTCACAACGTTTTGCCCAGTATTTGCATTAATTTTTATGTCAATTTTCTTTTCCCATTGAGAACTTACGTTTTATGATTTATAGATGGCATTCGGACCCCAGTTTAAGGCTGTTGATTTTTAATCATGGGTATAGTTTTAATATTAGATAACCAGAAGAACCTACTAGAAAATACGCTCTTGGAAAAGGAAACCCTAATATACTTACAACATTGGTAGGAATGTAGATTGATATAGTCATTATCGAAAAGAGTTCGGGGAGTTCCTAAAGAAATTAAAAGTAGACCTACCATATGATCCAGAAATCCCTCTCCTGGCTATATTCCCAAAGGAGATGAAATCACCACCTGTTAAAGATGTCTGCACTTCCACGTTCATTGAGTCTTTATCACAATAGGCAAGATACAGAAACAACTTAACTACCCCTTGGTGGATGAATGGAATACTAATCAGCCTTAAAAAGAAGGAAATTCTGCCATTTACCACAACATAGGTGGCCCTGGAGGACATCATGCTAAGTGAAATAAATCAGACACAGGGAAAAAAAATATTGATCTCACTTCTATGTGGCAGCAGTCATGGTGGAGAAGAAACAAAAAGCAGATTTTAGGGTGGAAAAAAGGTTCAGCCACACAAAGAATGGGAAAAAAGTACTGAATTAAATAAAGCAAATACCTTTTACAAATGGAAGAAATTTTTCTTCTGCGAAAAATAAAACCATTGTGCTATTTGAAAAAAAGCACATATTTGAAAAAAGCTCAAATTTGCAGAGATAGAGAATGAAACCTTAGTTACTGTGGCATGGCGTGATGTCGAGGTCAAAGGATACAAAGGAGCAGATACGCAAGATGAACAAATCTAAAGGTCTAGGGCGAAGTATGACAACTATAGTTAATAAAATTGTATTAGGTATTTTTGTTAAATAAGTATATCACAGGTGCTCTTGTTGCACACAAAAGTATCTATATTATGGTTGATGTGTTAATCTGCTTCACTAGAGTAACCTTTCTGCTATCTATCTGTATGCCATGACATTACACTGCAAACTTCAAATATACACAAAATTTATTTTAAAAAAGAAAAAGGAAATAAACTCTTGATTTAGAAGTATTTATCTTCACTTCCAAACTTGCTAGTATTTTTCTTTTAGCCACCCTTTGGCTTTCTGATTAGATTGGAGAATCCCCCCCAAATTCCAAGTCCCATAATCTAACATGCAATTCCTTCCTACTTTGACTCCTAGAAAGAATATATATTCAGCAAGAGAATTTCTGTTATGTTACTTCCCACATGTATTTGAGTATTATTTCCAAACAGAATTTGAGAAGTTTGTTAATATCTGTCAAAAAAAAAAAATAAAGTACTGCTTTAATGTCTTTAGGAAGTTTTGGAAGTTTAGGAAGATTTGAAGAATTAATGATTGGAAAACTAGATTTCTGTGGTGGAGCTAATCAATAGGAAAATGAATTGTTTCTTTATAATGTAAACTCCAATTAGTAGATTTCAACTAGTAGACTATCATATTTAACCACCAGTACATCGAGCCTATAAAAAACATGTTGTACATTCTTAGAAAGTTTCCGTTAATTCTATTACTCTCCCATGAAAAAAGTTTCAGCCTTCTGATTGCACTAGTAGTCCTTAGAGAAACTCGTATTCCTAGTCTCAATAGAAATGGAATGAAAGAAATGTGGTAAGTAAACTTCACACTTTTCTGCATGTGAAGTTGGGGATAGGATCAAATACTAATGAATTGCACTTGTTCCAGAATGCACACGTGTCTTTCATTGATTCACCAAGATTCAATCAAAGCGTTCCGTATGTGTACGAAGGAGAAACATCTGACATTTAAAGTAGAAACAATAAAACATTAAAAATATATTTCCTGTGAAGCTGAGTTCATTGGGAGAAAGAGAAGGTTTGATTGTCAGGAAGGCTATAAATGTGGTTACATAGCATATGTATCAAAGGAGAAAACTTTCTGGAAGAGCTTTATGAATTGTAAAGTGGCATGCGTGTAAAAGAGAACATAGACATTCTTCTTTTTCATGTGGTCGAACATGAGCAAATAAAAGGAAACTAGCAGTTCTTGGTTTTTATAGATGAAAATGGATGTCCAAGGTAGATAATAGACTGCGTACCCATATTTAGGTGTCTGTGTCATATGCAAAAACAGTAAAGTCATAATGTTATCTCTGCAGTCACAAATTTCCCTGATTTTCTCCCACTTGCCATTCCAATCAGGTGCCTGACATCCTCTTGCCCCAAGTCTTAGGCAAATCGGTCATGGGATTGGATCCTGATTTTATACAAGGTCTTTATAATTTCTATGTCCTGGAAATGATGCAGTGGGGGACATTGCATTGAGTGTCTGCATTTTCCTTGGCCATTATCTCCTGTTGTTCAAGTTCTTTGTCATGCACTTCCCTTCTGGGGGCCACATTCCCTACTTTTTGTTGCCTGATCAGTTCCCTGAGAGGTTGCTGATCTTCCCATGCTACATTTTTCAGACATTCAGATTCTTGATCTTTATCTTGTACCATATACCTGACACATGTACATTAAACTTGTTTATTAGTTGGTCTGTCAAGCTCTTACTGTCCCCTGTCCTGATAATTGTGTACGTTTGATCATGATGACCTGAAAGGGGCGGTCTTACCTGCCTGTTTTTCTAGCCCCAGCCATTCACCTTAAGCAGAGAGGAGTTTCTGAGATCCAATCATTTATAGTCATTTTTTCATATCCCTCCATCTTCCCTTAATGTTGGGGACACATTAAGTCAATGTGACAGATGTCTCTTTGTTGAAAAATATATACACACTCCTTTAGCAATTTAATCAGGACTGAGATATTTATGTCGCTTGTCACTCAGGACATACATTCGGGAACTCCTTGCGGATTGCTGGTACACAGTAAAAGTCAGTATTCGAATTGACTAATTCAAGAAAAAACCAAAGGCAATTCAGTTTTAAGTCTTTGAAAAATAAAGTACAGGCTGGGCGAGGTGACGCGTGTCTGAAATCCCAGCTGAAATGGTAGGATCCCTTGAGCTCTGAGACCAGCTTGAGCAAGAGTGAGACGTTATCTCTACTACAAATAGAGAAATTAGCTAGGCATTGTGATGGGCACCTGTCATCCCAGCTACTCAGGAGGCTGAAGCAGGACAATCACTAGAACCCAGGAGTCTGAGGTTGCTGTGAGTTAGGCTGACATGGCACTATAGCCTGGGTGACAGAGCGAGATTCTGTCCCAAGTAAATAAGTCAGTAAGTAAACACATGAATGAATGACTGAATGCATGAATGAGTTACATATATCCAATAAGACTTACAGAATATTCTGTGCAGTGGTAGAATTTCTTTTTTGTACTTGAATAGTAAAGTCTTCATATAAAAGATTGATTTATACATTGTTGACAATAAGATTCACCAAGGAAAATCCCGATTTTGTTGTTAGCTAGACTCTTCAGTCCTGGCATCAATTTGCATCCACAGTCTTGTTGTGGTGATATGGTTAATATGAATGGAAGTAGCATCTCTGTCTACCTGCCATTCTTACGTTCTATATTAATTTTATCTTATCAAAGAACTGCCCGAAATTATGTAGCTCTTGTCAGGAAACTATGCATGTATTCATACTGTACATTCCTTTATTTAGTTTTTGTCTTGTTTTAGAGAATGGCTCACATACGGATTTTGTGCTGTGGGAATATTATTAAAGACTTTTCAACTTAGGGGAGAAATTATTTCCTTCTCCCTCTTTAACATTCCTGTTTCTATTTGTAGTTTGAGTTGTAGTGACAAGTTGGGGAGTTGATCCTGGCTTAGCGACTTTCAATGAGAAAAGGTATCAGAGACGCATGAATACAAGCTGAACTTTGCATCTAGATTATTCTGAGGCAAAATAGCAGGAATCCTTCAATCCAAAGCTATCTAGTCCTATTTAAACCATATTATGTCTTAGCTCTGTTCTGTTGGAGAACATTCATAGACTTATTTTTTTTTCAGAGAAAAACCGGTTAGCTTTGAAATTAAAACATACTGCTTTTTTGAGTATGTGAGAGCAATCAAGTTTAACTTATTAAATCAAGTTTAACTGGCAAGTAATTTAAAAATATAACTAATTTGCTGTGTTCCCCAATATTTAGGTACTACAGAGTCCCCAGAATAGTATTTTATAAGTTTGCACTTGAGACCACCAAGCCAAATCTAGAAATGCCCTAGTATGTGTAATGTGTAGTTGAAAAACTGTATGTTTCCTTTTGCTGCTAGCAGGTGATAAAGAATCTTTAAATATTCAATTTACATTTTATTTAAGCAATGTTATAAGCTTGATTATTTAAACTTAGGGAAGAACATAGTAATCACTTGGCTTAATTGTATTTTCAAGTAAATCCTTACAATAGTGGTAATTCTTGCCACTATTCTGACGCTGACTTGGTTGGGGAGAGGGGAACATTTTTCAGGCAGCGGCGTACAAAGTGATGTTGGAGATTATTGGGTGCCGTTAATGTAGTCGTCATACTCAGTAGGAAAGTGACTGAAGTCACAGTGGGAGATGGGATATTGAACATAATTTTGAAATTATTCATGCAGGATAGGGTGGGTGAATAATTGCTCTGGTATTAGCAATGGGAACAAGAAATAAAAATTAAAGCATGCACACACCCACACCCACACACACTCCTCTCTCTCTTTTCCCCCATCCCAGAGACATGTTTGACACCAAAATGACTCTCAAAAGAAATCTGGTTCCAAAATGATGCTACTCGTTATGTGATTTGATTTTGCTTTTGTGAGAATGAATGTTGTCTCCATAATTTCTTCCAGAGATGTTCTACTTCATCAAACCGCATGAACTTTTTGGTGGATGTAGTCCCCAAAGTTTGCCCCTCCCTCCACACAAACGTAATGTGACATAGAGTAACCTCTGTGACCATAAGAAGCCTGGCTGACATATGTCCCCGGGCGTTTTAACTCATTTTTTCTTTGCCTTTCTCTCTTCTAATTTCTACTCTACCCTATGGGAAGAGGTGACTGCCTGCTCTTCAAGTCTTCTTACTCCTGGAAGCTTCTCTGCTCTCCAGACCATAGCACTTTTGCAGTTTGAAGAATTCACAGTGGTTATTTGGAAGTTAATTACATGCTTTCTTGTCATTTTTTCCATGGTCATTTTGGGACAGAATTTGGGCTCTGGAATCAGATTTTTGACATTAAACCCTGGCTCCAATCCAGCTCTGATATTTAACCAAGTTACTTCATCTAACCTTCAGATACTTTATCTGTGAAAAGGGGATCATGGTGACCATGGCAACAGCTAAACCATGTGACACACTAAGCATAGGCCTTGGGCATCCTAAGTTAAGGGAACTGACCATCCCAAATTGTCCAAGACACAGGGTGTTCCTGGGAATCAGAACTCTCAGAGCTAAAATTAGGAAAGTGAAAGTGAAAAGCATTTAATTTATATTATTATATATTATATCATTAAACTTTTATTGTATGTATACTTTGTGTTCCTGGAGAAGCAGAATTTTATGTTACATCTTTCCCCTGTTAACTTTTATAAGGGAACACACGTGGGTACATAAATGCTTTTATGTATATTGCATTTTCTTATAAGAGATTTGACAAGTTGAATAATAATCAGAGTGTACTTAATGCCAAAGAACTGTACACTTAAAATGGTTAACATGAAACATTTTACATTAAGTGTATTTCACTGCAATACAGAGTTGTGCAATCTCAAAGTAATAATAGTAATAATTTTGTTATTACTATAAAATAGTAATATCCTATATTACTGTAAGTAGTAGAGATTACTTACAGTAATAAAGTCTAGCTAAAAGCAGAAGATTAAAATTAAAATTAAGATAATATGGGAGTCTAACAGGAAAAAAATTGTTAGGAACCTAGCATTGACTTGGGAGATAATTTTTGACTTTGCAAAAACCCTTTTTGGCTACACAGGCCTCCTTTTTTCTCTGCAGGTTACCAGGTCTTGCTCTGGTCAGCTCCCAGGAAGTGGGGTCTGCTCCCCCTTGTGGCCTGGTGCCGGCTTTACCAGGAATGTTGCACAGTTAATCCCTAAATTATTCTGCAATGAGTTTCCTCTGGATTTAGATTTCTTTCCACAATCCCTGGTTGCTTCTTAAGCTCCAGATTTGAAGATTTGCCATGGTGGATATTGGGAACAAGACATTGAGGGAGAGAGGGAACTGGGAATAGCATTGAGGGCCACAGTTATCCCTAACTTTTTGTCAGCTGTGGGAGAGGGAAGCCAACAATAGTTCAGTAATTCTGCACTGTGGCAGCCAATTTGGAAAAATAAAGCACCCGCACCCATTTGACCTTCCTGCCCCAAGATTCTGATTTGATTTAATTGGTCTGGAGGACCTGGGCATAGCATGTTTTAAAAGATTGTGTGTGGGGCGGCTCCTGTGGCTCAGCGAGTAGGGCGCCCACCCTATATACCGAAGGTGGCTGGTTCAAGCCCAGCCTCGGCCGAACTGCAAAACAAAAAAATAGCCGGGCGCTGTGGCGGGCGCCTGTAGTCCCAGCTACTGGGGAGGCTGAGGCAAGAGAATCGCTTAAGCCCAAGAGCTAGAGGTTGCTGTGAGCAGTGTGACGCCACGGCACTCTACCCAGGGCGATAAAGTGAGACTCTGTCTATACAAAAAAAAAAAAAAAAAAATTTCACTCTCTATATCTATTTTATACCCTCATTCCCAAAAAGTCTTCTTAAAAATGTTGCCAATTTGATAGAGGTGAATTGGTCGTATTTTCGTGTGTTTATTTGCCATTGGTGTTTTTCCTCTCAAATTCTCCATTTGTGTCTGTAGCCCTTTCTATTGGGGCATTAATCATTAATATGTTTCTTATTGATTTGGAAGAGTTCTTTATATATTAAAAGAGTTACTCCTAATCTGTCAGAATTATTGCAGATGTTTCGCTTGGTTGTCGTTTGCAGTTCAATGCTTTTTATGATGGTTTGAAAAAGAGATTTAGAAAAAGTTTTAGGTAATCAATTTATCTCTAGTTTTTCCTTTATGATTTTTTCCCCCCATTGAGTTGGGCTTAGAAAAGGCTTCTCTCTCTTAACATCAGCTCAAAGATACTTTCTGTGTATTTTTATAGTCAGTTTTTACAATTTAGGTCCTAAATACATTTGGAATTCATCTTGCTGCAGGCCTGGGACTCTGACTTGATTTCATTCTCACAAATACCCAATTTTTCAGAAACTGTTTTGTGAGTGTTTTTTCCTTTTCCCACTGGTCTGTGCTGCCCCGTTAGCATCAATCGTGTTCTCTTTATGCTCTGGTGTGGTTCGGTGATGTCCAGGCGGTGACTGTCCATCAGTCTCTATTACTGATATGCTCAAGGGACAGTGGCTTTCAGATAGGACATGGCCTCTTTAGCTCTTTAGCATTCTTGGATGTCTCTTAATCCAGGGCGTTTCAGAATAATTTTGTCACCCTTCCCCTAAAAACTGTTGGAATTTTCACTGGGACTAGAATGAATTGTACGTTCCTATAAGTTGAGAAGAACTGACATTTTTCCATATTCATTCTTTCTGTCCAGGAGAACTGGGAAACTTTACGTTTTTTGTGTGGAGGTCCGTCCCTCTCCTGTTAGTATTTTGCCTCTTTTCCTCCCCCTACACCCTGTTAATTTTTTTGCTGTTGGAACTGTTCACCCAGTGTGAGTTGATGTCCTGGTCGGAAACAAAAGCTATGCCAACAAAATTGGGAATTCAAAGGGAGTTTAATAAACAGATTATTTACCCAGGTGTGGGAGCAGGAGAGTGCGGGGCAATCATAAGGTGTTGGACGGTACCCCTGGTCTAATGACAGGTGTGAGGGAGACATTTACCAAAGGCAAGAGGAGGTGAGAATCAGGGGGAGGGGGACTCCTTGACAGGCTTAGGCACTAGTCCAGATGCCCAGCCTCCCAGAGGAGATCCAGAGGGAAGGAAGCTGTGGGATAGACACCCCAACTCTCCTGCTCTGGCTCCCCATTGTCTATGCTAATTCACTGGAAGCGACAGAGCCAGGGTCCGCTGGAACAGCCCATGCAGGCGGACCTTGTGGGCAGGTGGGGACGCGGGGAGGCTTGAGAGACCAGTACACGAGTACCTACCCCGCCTCCCCCCAGCTGTGTGCTCTTCCCCATGACAAGGACCCTCTGGTGTCTGTCAGCATGTCCAGAAATGATCCTCATATCTTCATTCTCTCACTTAGACATTTTTCTAAATATTTCCTCCTTCCCAATTCTAAGAATTTTTCAGTTGATTCCCTTGGGTGTTCCAAGTACACCGTCACCTGATCTACAGGTGATTATTTTGGCTTCTTCCCTTGGTGATGCCTTTGATTTTACTTCCTATTGCGAGAGCTGAGCCTTCCTTAGAACCTTCTGTGGTTTTAAAGAGACGCTTTTCAGCATCTTAATTTCCACCCTAGAGAATCATGAGAAATCTACTTCTTCTTCCCTTTGTCTGTCTTTCTTCCCCTCCTCCCTCTAACCGTCTTTCCAGTGTCAATGTATTAAGGGCCAAACACATACAAGCACTGGGAAATTGGGAGGGGGGTAAACAAGAAAAATAACAAAGAAAACAAAAAAATAAAACCAGAACAATAAAAATACCAATGCAGTGGAGAGGATAGGTGGAGAGAAGGTGAATGGTGGGATCACACTTATGGTGCATCTTAGAAGGGTACAGGTGAAACTTACTAAATGCAGAATACAAATGTTTTCATACAATAAGCAAGAAAATCTCATGAAGGTTATGTCAAACAGCTGGATGAAAATATTTCAGATTGTATATGAAGCCAGCACATTGTACCCCATGATTACACTAAATACACAGCTATGATTTAATAATAATAAAAAATACCAATGCAGCATTTCTCAAACTTTTGGAACTCATGTTAATCAGTTTGATGTAAGCATTCCACACTGTATATCAAATCATCAGACTGTACCCCATAAATGTACAAAGTTATGATTTAATTAGAAAAAAGTTAATTTTACACTGCGTCCCAGCATGCGTGTGTGTGTGTGTGCAAGTTTCGTTAAACCCTCCCATGTGGAATGCAGTGCACGCCACGTGTGCTGATGCTTTCTGCCCTGATTCTAAAGATAGGAGCCCCCCACCCTTCCCCACTCAGTCCACTGATTTTGTGCCTCACTTCTAGGGCCTGACTTGTGGTTTCAAGAAAACCAAGAATGGAATGTGCCACACAGATAGACAAAGAGTAAGGAAAGGGTAACTGGGGTCCTGCTGGGGCGGGCGGCCCAGGAAGAGTCAGGACGTGACTCCGGGTGGTAGGAAGCAGGTTTTGTGCAGAGAAAAAGTGGAAGGAGCTTGGTCTGAGTCACAGGGGCTGGAGCAGGAGGAGCAGGGGGAGGGCAAAGGGACTGGGGCCTTTTGGTAGCGAGGCGGAGGGAGCAGAGATGAGATGAGCAGGGACCAGCGGTCTGTATATACACATGTGTGTTTCACTAAAAAAAAACTGCAGGTGGGCGGCGCCTGTGGCTCAAAGGAGCAGGGCGCTGGCCCCATATGCCGGAGGTGGCGGGTTCAAACCCAACCCCAGTCAAAAACGGCAAAATAAAAAATAAAAAATAAAAAAAGTTTAAAAAATTGCAACAGATGACGTATACGTTTTCTATGGCCATGTAACAAGTTACCGTGAAGCTAGAAGGTAAGCACAGCAGGGATTCACCATGTCACTGTGTTGCCATGTGACCTCCTGGGATCAGGAGTCTGGGCGTGGGTTAGCTGGGTCCTCTGCTCTGGGTCTCACCGGGCTGTGATTCTTGTGTGAAGCTCTGCCTCTTCCCACCTGGGCACAGCCACCCTGACTTCTGGGTGGGTCCTCCTGGGAGCTCCTTCAGCCTTGTTGGCAGAATCCATTTCCTTGCCTGGGTGACTGAGGCCCCCATTTCCTCGTTAGTGGTCGGATGGCTCTGAGCTCCTGAGCCGTGGGCAGCCACGTGGCCTGCACAGGTGGGGCACACTATTCCTGTTTGTTTTCTTCCAGGCCAGCTGTGGGGATCTCTCTGACTCCCTTGTGTTACAGATTTCTCCTGAGGGTGGTGGGTTCAAATCCAGCCCCAGCCAAACTGCAACAAAAAAACAGCCAGGTGTTGTGGCAGGTGCCTGTGGTCCCAGCTACTCAGGAGGATGAGGCAAAAGAATCGCCTTAGCCCAAGGGGTTTGGAGGTTGCTGTGAGCTGTGATGCCACAGCACTCTACTGAGGGTGATAAAGTGAGACTCTGTCTCACACACAAAAAAGGATTTCTCCTGCCTACATAGGCCCACCCCTTTGGATGAATTCAAAGTTGGCTGCTTAGTGACGTAATCACAGAAGTGACATCCCACACAGTCCTGGCCCTTCCTGCGCTACACACCTGTGTGTGCTCCAAGAATTCTGCCTACCACAGATGAGCAGGGTAGAAAAGCAGAACCCCCCGTGACAAAGTCAACTAAAGCTTTATCCCAGGGCAAATCCACCCGAGCTTAGCCCCAGCCTCCTGAGAGCAGAGTCTTACTGAAATAGAGGATGTGAGAAAAGGTCCCTCCACATAGCAGGTCCCCTGAAGGGCAGGAGGTGGGGGGCAGGTCCCGTGATGCTGTTCATGCCCTGAGCTCTGGCTTCCAGGTCTCCCCTGAGCGGAGATCTCCATCCTGATATATGAGCCCACAAATTCCTTCTTAATTCTCACACACACACACAAAGCCGAAGCACGGCAGGCTGTGGGCGGGATGGGAGGGTTTGACCCGCAGTCTGCAGCGTGGGATGGGAGTGGGCTTCCCGCTGCCCAGGCCTGCCCAGGGCCCCTCCCTTCTCACGGCTGCTCCTTCTCTGGATGTCAGGGACTCTGCTTCTAGCTTTGGGAGAGTGCGTACAGCTGATGACTGTCTCAGCGTTGGAACTTCAGGTGCCATCGTGCATACATCATGATAGGGTCGCTGGAGCCCAGGCAGGAAGAAGCAGGAGTCAGGAGGGACGCCCTCCGGAGAGCGTGCGCGTGACGGCTGCCGTGGTCTTTGCAAGTGACGCGTGGCGAGTCCATTGAAATGGCTGTAGGTGGACAGGAGGCATCCATGACTTCCTCGTGTGTCTTTGGGGCTCGGGTGGACCAAGCTCGGCAGCCTGTTCATACAGACCCTTCCCTGTGCCCTGCCTCCCACGTCTGGTGCCCTGATAGGTCCCTCCATCAAGGTGGATCTCCTCTCCTCTCCTCTGTCCCAACCCAAATGACCCTTTCCACTTTGATTTTATGGACTGTTAGGTCTCAAGAGGCCTTTGCTCTCACGACAAAATGTTCTCTTGCAAATTAGAGGTTTAAAGCTTCAAAATGATTGATTTTCATGTAACATTGAAGGACCTAATTTAAAAGTTAAAAACAAAAGAGGGAACATTGGAGGTTTTTTTTTTTTTTTTTTCTCCTCTTGGCACATTTTGAGTGTTGGAGATACACCAGTGAACAAAGCAGACAAACTTCCTGGCTCTTTTAAGCATGTGTTCTAGGTAGGAGAAATCAAAATAAACACATCCATCTACGGAGGGTGAGGTAGTGAGCCCTGCTCTAAATATTCCAGTTCTCTTAAAAGCAACATGTGTTATCTCTTACTAACCAGGGGAAGAGTCACCAGCAAGGAGATGTGAAACAGAAAGGCTCAGCTCTGAATTTCAAGATACTGTCTTGTTTCATTCTTTTTCTTCTTTTTCTTTTTTTTTTTTTGAGATAGAGTCTCACTATGTCACCCTTGGTAGAGTGGCGTGGCATCTTGGGCTTAAGCAATTCTCTTGCCTCAGCTTCCCCAGTAGCTGGGACTACAGGTGCCTGCCACAACGCCTGGGTATTTTCTTTCTGCAGTTGTCATTGTTGTTTAGCAGGCCCCGGGCTGGGCTCAAACCTGTCAGCCCCGGTGTCTGTGGCCAGCGCCGTAACCCCTGTGCTGAGCCCATCTTGTTTCATTCTAATGAAATGTATCCTGAGAAACATTGGGATGGAACATTCTGAAATTCAATTTCTGCATCTTCCTGCAGGAGAAAAGGCCTTTCTGCAGCTTGTCACCACTCCGTCCACTGTCAGGCTCTGGGGTCCAGTCCAATGGCACCTATTTATGGATTCCACACACATGTGCTGCCTGCCTCTGGGCTGTTGCTCCAGCCATTTCAGTCCATCTAGAAAGCCCTGACTTTTGAAATCCGATCTTCTCTTTCAAACCCGACTGAAAGTACTTGAACCCAGAGTGAGTCACACACACACATGGCTTCAAGTCCTGAGCCTGGGCTCACCCGCCCTGCTCTTGGAGCCTGGATTTGTTTCTTCTCTGACCGGGGATGATGAATGTCTTTATCTTATGGCGTGGGGCTTAGGTGGGCTAACACAGCACAGTGCTGACCACACGTCATCATTTTTTTCTGTACTGGGTTGAGACTTGAGGGACAGATGCAAATCTCTGGGGCTGAGCCGTGGGAGGCAGAAAAAAGACCTCCAAAGATGTGGACGACGCGCTAATCCCCAGAAGGTGCCCGTGCATAGGTGACAAAGTTAAGGATTTTGAGATGGGAGATGATCCTACATTGTTTCCCTGAGCTCCGAGACATCACAAGGGTCGTGGTAAGAGGAAGTGGGAGGGTCGGAGTCAGAGGCTGATTGGAAGGTGCCAAGCGGGGGCCTTGAGCCGAGGAATGCAGGTGGCTTCCCAGAAACCAGAAGAGCCAAGGAAAAGGATTTTCCCCTAGAGCTTCCAGAAGGAGAGCAGCCCAGTAGCTACCTTGGTTCTAGCATGGTCGGATTGACCTGCAGTTCTGTAAGATAATACACACGTGGTTTGAAGACACCAAGGTTATGGCAGTTTGATAGAGCAGCCGTGGAGGACTGATCCATCTCCCATCTTCGGTGACCATCGTCTCCTTGAGTGAGCCTGGATCCCACCAGGTTATTATTGTCTATTCAACATCTCCAGATTGCTTAGCTAGTGTCAAAGTCACAGGCTCTTTTCTTAAGTACCATCTGCCACCATGATACACAGGGATTTCTTGCTGTCCCCATGTCTAAGGAGTGGGGACTGCACAGCCTGACACAGCTTTTTTGTATACAGATATGTTTTATTGATATGTGATGTTTGTACATATTTACGAGGTAGGTGTAATATTTTGTAATGATCCGGTCAGGGAATTTAAAGTATCCCTCACCTGGAATATTGATCATTTCTCTGTGTTGGGAACATTTCATGTCTTCTCTGCTGGCTATTTTGAAATATATAAGGCACTGTTGTTAATTGTAGTACCCTCCTCTGGTGTTGAACAATAGATCTTATTCTATCTGACTGTACGACTGTGCACATTAACCTACCTCGCCTCCCCCGCCTCCCTCCACGTACCCTTCTCACCCTCCGGTAACCATGATTTTACCCTCTATTTCCATGAGATCAGCATTTTGAGCTCCCACATGTGAGCAGGGACATGTAACCGGTACCCTTCTGTGCCTGGCTTACTTCACTTAACATATGTCCATCCATGTTGTTGCAAATGACAGGGCCTCCTTCTTCTTCTGATGGCCAGAGAGTGTTCAATTGTGTATAGATGACACATTTTCTTTTTTTTTAAATTTATTGTTGGGGATTCATTGAGGGTACAAGAAACCAGGTTACATGGATAGCATTTGTTAGGTAAAGACCCTCTTACAATTGTGGCTTGCCCCCAAAAGGTGTGGCACACACCAAGACCCCACCCACTCGCTCCTTCCCTCTCTCTGCTCTTCCTTTCCCCACCCCTCCCTCCTCCTTTCTCTCTCTGCTCTCCCCTCCCCCACCCCCACCAATGACACATTTTCTTCATCCATTCCTCTGTGGATGGACGCTTAGCTTGAGTCCATACCTTGGCTGTCTCGAGTTGTGCTGCCGTGAACATGGGCATGCAGATATCTCTTTGACATGCTGATTCCCTTGTGGTGGATAAACACCCAGCGGTGGGCTGCTGGATCATAGGGTACATCTATTTTCAGTCTTTTGAGAAGTCTCCACACTGTTTTCTGTAGTGGCATCCTAATTTGCATCCCCACAAACAGTGTTTAAGAGATGCCTTTTCTCCATACCCTCACCAGCATGGTTTTTTTTTTCTTTATAAATAGACATTTTCTCAAAAGAAGACATACAAATGGCCCACAGATTCAGGAAAATATGCTCAACGTCACTCATCAGTGGGGAAATGCAAATTAAAACTGCAAGGAGAACTCGTCTTACCCCAGTTAGAATGGGGATTATTAAAACGACCACAGAGTTCTTTTCTTTTTTCGACAAAGGTCAAAAGCCAGACTTGGATTTTAATCCTGACAAGGCCTCTCCCATGCTCGTGAGGACTTGGGGAAGTGGCCACTCACCTTTTGTCTGTAGAGCCTCATCTGTAAATTAGGGACAGGCATTTAGGGTTACCCTCGAGAACGTATGAAATGACGGTGCAAAACTCTCAGCATCAAGCCAGGGACAAAGTAAATAATAACGGAAGTATCTATTGTTACCATTAATCCTGTGTTATTGATAACTCTGATATGATAATGAGCTTCCAACCACTGTAAGGTAATGTCAGGATTTTCCTGCTGGATCTGAACAAGCCCAAACTCTCTGCTCCTGAGCACACAGGCAGGCAGACTTGTTACCGACGGGATTCCAGGGGGCGGCACAAGGAATCTCCAGGAGGAGCGTGAGAAGGGGCTGGGGCGTTCACGTGCTGTAACTGCCACTGAGTGCTTGCTGTTTGCCTGGCCCTTGTGAGGGCTTCGGTCAGTTATTGGTCCTAACAGACCCCAGGAGGCTCCTCCCCCTGCTCCAGGCCTGGCACCTGCACACACACGCACTAACCTGTCACTGCTTCCCATTCTTTGGAAGGATCCTGGAGCCCCGAGCAGACAACTTGGAGCAGATGCTGGCATTCCCCAGAGAGAGGCCCCACCCACCTAGGACAGGGCTGCACCGGCTTCAAGGTAGAAACAGCAGGTCTCACTCACAGGAGGAGGAAGGCGGGTGGAGCTGGCAGTGCCTTCCTGGTGACAGCTCTGGATAAAGCCACTCTGGGGTGTTTTGAAGTGAGGCTGCCCTGGGGGACATGCAGAAGGGCTGCTGTATTGATGTTTCCCATTGCGAGGTTCACAGTTTCTGCATTTCTGGTCCTGGAGCCTCAGGAGTCCTCAGCACAGCTGCCAAATTGCTGCATGCTCCAGAAAGTGGGGTGCCTCTTAACTAAGGGAAAAACCTGGCGTGTTCCACCACCAGCCCCACCTGTTTACAGCTGCTTGTAATATTAACGAGGCAGCCACAGTATCCCCCAGAGAGCGCTGAGGTTTTTTTTATTTACTTTCTCCTCTTTTCTGACTACTGAAGGGACTCCATCTTCCTGGCCTTTTTTCTAGGGTTGTAGTGTCCAATACAGTACCCAAGCAGTTATTTAAATTTAATTAGTTAAAATAAAATACAGTCAAAGTCCAGTGCCTCGGTTACAGTGGCCACCACGCTGGATTGTGCAGACAGAGCACATTTCCACCGTCACACGAAGTTCTATTGACCAGCTCTCCTCTAGGGCATTATTCTCTCATTCCAGTCTTATTTAGTGAGCACCTACCATGTACAGGCACTGTTCCAGGTTCTGAGGACTCACTGGCCAAAAAGAAAAGCAAGTCCCTTTCCTTGTGGTGTGAGGTGTGGGAGAAAAAATGAACAAGAAAAGAAGTTACAGAGTGTGACGAGAGTCCTGAAGGAGACAGTTGAGGAGGTGTGGAGGGCGATGGTGAGCAGGAGATTTCAGGCAGATCCTTGGGAATGGCAAACTCAAGGTGAATGCTGATGTTTGCCCCTTGAATCTGTTTCCTTCCCCTCAAATCCCCCTCCTGTCCCCGTGTCCCTAAAAGCTCACGACTTCAGCTCTCTTTCTATAATGATTTGCTCAGAATACAGAGGGTTGAAGAAGAACCTCCCCAGGGCTGGGCATGGTGGCTCACGCCTATAATTCTGGCACTCTGGGAAGCTGAGGCAAGAGGATCACTTGACTTGAGACCAGCCTGAGCAAGAGTGAGACCCCATCTCTATAAATAGAAAAAATCAGCTGGGTATGGTGGTGCACACCTGTAGTCCCAGCTACTTGGGAGGCTGAAGCAAGAGAATCTCTTGACCTTAAGAGCCTGAGGTTGCTGTGAGCTAGGTGGATGCCATGGCACTCTACCCAGGGTGACAATAAGACTCTGTCTCAAAAAAAAAAAAAGGCTTGGTGCTTATAGCTCAGTGGCTAGGGCACCAGCCACATACACTGGAGCTGATGGGTTCGAATCCAGCCCAGGCCTGCCAAATAACAATAACAATGACAACTACAACCAAAAAATAGCCGGACATTGTGGTGGGTGCCTGTAGTCCCAGTTATTCAGGAGACTGAGGCAGGAGAATCACTTAAGCCCAAGAGTTTGGGGTTGCTGTGAGCTGTGATGCCACAACACTGTAACCAGGGCAACAGCTTGAGACTCTATCTCAAAAAGAAAAAGGAAAAGAAAAGAGAACATTCCCAGAATGGTGACCTCTTCTTTGTATGGGGTTGTGCCTTGCCCTTGGTGATGAAATAAGAGAGGGCTTCCATGTAGTGCACCCCCAGTATGGATCAAACCTTGGTTCTAATAATCTTCACACCAAGCAAGAAAAACGGTGATCACCTGATTGACCACAAGCTAAGGAAGGTGGAGGGCCGGGTTTTTCCTGTCAGGGTGGTAAAGGGCAGGAGAGTGTTGCCATAAAGGGGCCTCTGCTCAAAAGCACAGGGTCCCCTCCCCGTTAACACTCGTCTACGCAGGCATCAGGTCCAGCTTTAGTGTCTGGGCTGCTCCTACCTGCTCACACTGGGGATGGATATTTTCTTCTTTATGGCTTTGCCTAAAGCAAAGTGGCCTTGCCAGACTTATCACTGGATGGGAGGAGATTATTCGACCAATACAACGAAGGGCTACAATGGAAATGCTGTGTGCCTGTGCCCTGGGGAGACCGCAGGTGTGGGTCAGTCAGTTGTCCAGCTGTCCCGGGCATGCTGTCTTTCATCATTGCTTTCATAGACATCACGGGCTGGTGTCCAGTTTCCAGAAAACTCGGCTGGCGATGACAGCTGCACCCGCATGGCTTCCCTAATATTTCCACTTGGGTTAGTTTTACAGTGTCTCTAGGATTAGGGTACTGAATCGTAGATGACCTCTGTCCAGTTACTCACCAACAGTCCAAGTGTAGATTTACTCCCTGGATCTTGGGAACGAAGCTGGTGGACATATCACAGCAGACAGAGTTGGGGGTGGGTCGTCTCGATCACAATTCTGGGTGACATTCTGCTTGAGGGAAGGAAGAAGCCTTCGAGGCCTCAGACACTATGTTTCATCTGAGCAATACAGGTTCTGGGGAATCATCTACGCCTGGTCTTTATTCTTGGTGGAGACTTTGGATCTTTCAGGTTCATGACTTACATTTACTGAGTGTCTATGGTATGCGCCAGGTTACACGTCTTAATCCTCGTAACAGTCCCAGGAGTTGGCTCCATTCCTTACTTCTGCTTTGCCAATGAATGAACAGAAGGTCAGACCTTTAAAATAATGTCTCATTAAGTGGTGAAAGAGCCACAGAGCTGAGATTCAAAGTCAGGGATCCACCCCCAGGGTCAGTTCTCCTACCTGGGAAGGGCTGGTAGATCTTGAACAGAAAACACTTGAAGATCAGTCTGTAGGCTCAGAGTCTCTGCAGGCAATAGCTCCTAGCCAGAACTTAAGAACACTGTTTGCTTTTCATTATATTTATTTTTATTTGAAATGATATTGGTTTTCTATGTGCAGTAGTGGTTAAAAACAAAACTTTCTGTAAAAGCAAATGTATTTATGTAAAAAGGTGATTCTACTTAAAGAAAAAGAACTAAGTAATTATAAATGTGGTGTGGATGTAGCAGGGATAGTGACAGTGTCTGAGAGCACTGCCTGTCTCCCATTAAGTCTGGGACACAGGGGCATTTGTCAGTTACAAAAGCTGATTTACTGGGGAAGAGAATGGTATAGATGACGGGCCCCTGGGCAGTCAGAGGGCAAATGCAAAGTGTTCCTCTGCAGGAGTGTGAACTTAAAAGACCAGACTGGCAGAGCTGAGAACTGGAATGCATTGATGGTGGCAAATACAGGGCTTTCTCTGGAACATCTTAGGAGAGATTTAATTGTGGCTGAAACAGAACAGAGCTGAATTGTAACTCTCATGCCAGAAAACATCTTTAAAGAGAGTGAATGTGAAGCTTTCTCTCTGTGTCAGACACTTGTGTTCACCATCTCATTTAATTCTCATAATCACCCTGGGACACACATGGTCCCATTTTACAGATGGGAACATTGAGGCTCTGAAAGGTGAGTCATTTGTCCAAGGTCACACATTTGTGAATGATGGAGCCAGGATTTAAATGCAGAAGTCTGACCTTTCTCTTAACCTCTACGTTAGCAGTTGATCATTAGAGCTGTTTATACAGCTACATATAGAATACATATTCTATTTCTCTTCTTTCAACTTCAATTTTCTGCTGGATCTAAGAAGAGCAATTGATTTCAGTTTTTTTTTCTTATCTGGACACAAGTGATGGCTTCTAAGCTATTCATATGCTAGATGGGAAACTGGATATCCCTGATCCTTCTCCTGCTCCCCCTATTTTTTTTTCCTTCAAGATAGAGTCTCTCTGTCACTCAGGCTAGAGTGCTGTGTGACTTCAGCCTAGCTCACAGCAACCTCAAACTCCTGGGCTCAAGCAATCCTCTTGCCTCAGACTCACGAGTAGCTAAGACTATAGGTGTGGCCACAGTAACCAGAAAATTTTTCTATTTTTTGTGGAGATGGGGTGTCCCTCTTGCTCACGTTGATCTCAAACTCCTGCGCTCAAGAGATCCTCCTGCTTCACAGAGTGCCAGGATTGCAGGAACGAGCCTCTGTATCTGGCTCCACCTTCGTTTCTGAGACATATTTTCACCGAGTATAGAATTCTGGGTTGACAGCTTTATAACTTTTATTTTAGCACTTTAAAAACCTCATTCTATTTTCTCTGGGTTGCATGGTTTCTGATTAGAAATCTCCTGTAATGCTTATGTGGGTCCCCTGTATGTAATGTGTCATACTTACATGGTTGTCATCAAGATTGCATCTCTTCTTTTGGGGTCATAGTTGGCTTAAACTTCCCTTTTCTCATTGAATGTATAGATGACTAAACAACTTGCTTTGGCCAATGGAAGTTACTCATTCCTATTTACGTTCAGGGGAAGGAGGGAAATGTAATATCTGTTATTGTGGCATAACACAGTATCCTGTCCGACTGTCTACCCTCCTTTAAAGGAACAGGGCACAGTAATAAAGGGTTCTTGCTCATAAACCCACCCTACTGACGACTACAAAAATATAGAGGGAGGAAGGAAAAAGATACAGCGGAATAACACCAGCCATAAGCCCAACCAATGCCACAGAAATCTCCTAGCCAGGCCCTCATTTTGCAAAGAGCCACAGCACTGCTGGATAATTAAGATGCATATGTCACCTGACATTAAGCAGTCTTTTGTGAACTGTTAATTAAGATTTAATCAGTCACATATTTTATTCTTACCGAATGAGAAGATTAGTGTTAATTTCTGGCAGGGTTCCCTTACTTCCTGTTTTAGGAAATCAATGTCTCTGAACATAATTTAACAAGAAGAAGCTGGTACCACAGTGAGAGCAGGCCAGGGAGACATTATCTTGACATTTAAGGTAATTCAGTAAGTCTGGCCGAAGAGGAGTGATTGACAAAGTCATTACTTCTTCCACTAAGAGGGAGGAAGCACCTTTCTGATGACGAATCAAGACTTTTGTTGTGAAAGGGCACAGTGAGAATCAAGGAGGGAGGGTGGATGAAGTGCCCAACTCACCACTTTATTGGTGGACCAGTCATCAAATTTGCATCCCTGGCTCAGGAGGAGGAAAACCAAGACAGCAGAGCACAGGTGGGCAGGTAGGGGCTGGTGTGGGTGGGGAGCTTATTTGCAAAGCCTTTTCAGGTTGGATCTAGTGAAGGCTGTCATTTGTAGGAGGTCTGCCTGGTTGGGAATACAGCAATCATTTACTAAATGTATGTTGAATGGGTAGTGTCACAGAGGAGAATGTGCCTTCATAGAAAACCAGGTATCCTTCCCAAAATATTTTTAAACTGCACAGAAATATCCTTGAATGTGCTACACATTCTCACTGCATTGAAGCCTTTTAGTATGCCCTCTTAAAAATGTGAAACTAATTAAGAGCTAATGGTTTAATACTAGAGGGTTGTCTGTTTATGCTAATGACATTGAGAGACCGTGTGAAAGGGGTGTGGCTGGGGTGGCTGGCTGGGCTCTGGCCCTGGGTAGGGTGTGGGAGGGAGGCAGGTGAGCTCACAGGTATGGGGGTGGCATGAGTGGGGAAGATTTTACCAGGGTGTCAAGCGTGAAGCATCAGAACCGATGTGTTCGAGCCAAAGGTATTTATGCAAGGAGGCCAAGAAAGACCAAATCATTTGGTACAGGGCAGAGGAAAGGAATGAATTGAAGAAAGAGAGAGACTCTATAGAGTGTCTTTAGGGGCCTTGCTCGAGAGCTGGAAGATGAACCAGTTAGTTACAGATTTATAGGACAGGGATAATTACACCCCCACTTGTCTTTCCCTCCCCCTGCTCCTTCCCCTCCCTTCCACCTTATTTTTCTATAACATCCCTTCATCCTTATTCCCTTCCTCTCCTCCCTTTGTCTCTTCTTTTCTTCCTACACTATTTTTTTTTTGGTAGTTTTTGGCCGGGGCTGGGTTTGAACCCACCACCTCCGGTATATGGGGCTAGCGCCCTACTGCTTTGAGCTACAGGTGCTGTCCCCTCCTACACTATTTACGGAGATCTTACAATAGTACAGTATCTCTGCGAGCAAAGGAGAGTGTCGAGCTGAGGTCTGAATCAGGTTGGGGTGCTTAAGGGCCGGATAGGTCAGAGGTCAAGGTGGTGGGGGCCCCTCATAGTAAGAGGCCAGACCAGGGCAGTAGCAAGCCAGTCTGCCTGGGCTCTTGGGGCGTGTTGTGGTTCCCATGTGTCGTCAGCAGACTTCTTGGGGGAACCTTCTGAGGTTCCATGGACCCCCAGTCCTCAGGAGCTGCGGATGTGATGAAATATCACCCCTGGGATTATGTCGTGTTATGTGGCACGGTTCCTGGTGTGTGTAACCTAAACCCAGGAGGCCAGACAAGCCGAGAACTTTCTCTGGCTGGGAGCAGAAAGGGACATGAGAAAGGTTGAAAGTCTGGGAGAGCCTCAAAGTGCTGTTGGTTGAAGATGGAGAAAGAAGAGAAAGAGGAGTGTGGGTGGTCTTTAGAGCAGAAGGATCTCCAACAGCCACCCAGGAGACAAGGACCTTGGCCCTACATGAGGAGAAACAGCTTACGTGAACTTGGATGTGGTCTTTGCCTATTCCCTGATACGAGCCCAGCTCGACCAGTATTGTGACTTTGGCCTGTGAGGCCCTGGGAAACGAGCCCAGTGGAGTTCCCAGCAGAGTTCCTAGCAGAGTTCCCGGGTCTTCTGACCTACAGGACGGTGAGAGGATAAATGGGCACTGTTGGAAGCTGTCGCGCCTGTGGTCATCTGCACAGCGGTAGCGAACTCACACGCCGGGCCTGATTCAGCCAGAGTCTTACCTGAAACAATGCACAGCTGGTTTGGGGTCAGCGAAGTAGATCAAAACAAACAAGGTGGATTTATAGTCTGCCTCTGTTTAATGTAGCCTGGTTGTTTTAGGTAACTAGGGAATAGTAAGAAAAATAGAAACTGTTCAGTATGCATATTTCTACTCTGTTGGAAGACGTTTAAAAATAACACTGAGGTTTTTTTTTTTTTTTAACCAATATCCTCTCCCCTCATACATACACATACATGCAGACTTTGCATCTACTTTTCACAAAATAAAAGAATGGAATTCTGCAAAGATGGCAGCCTGAACACCGAGCCTAATCCATCCATCACTGCTGGGCCTTGGGGGTGGCCACGAGCAAGTATGGCTTTGGTATTGGGGGTCCTGGCAGAGAGAAGGGGGATGAGTTTGGACTGAACCTGGTGCTGAGGAGCTAGGTGAAGCCCTGGAGGGAAAGCTGAGTGAGGTTTCTTGTCCCAGTGCGTCCAAGCAGGAAAATAACCACCCACGGAGAAGGTCTTCTTCGTCTAGAAGAAGAGCCAGGCGTGTTTGATCCTTTGATTATTAAAAAGAGTGGCAAAAAATATCATACATAAAGCACACAGATGAATAATAGACTTGGAAGATACTTTGTGAGGGACACGCCGGTAGCTCTTTCTCATCCAGATGAGCTTAAGGAACTTGCAGAAAAACAGGTGCAGCCGGGCGGTGGTCAGATAAGCAAGTCCAGAGGGCTACAGGACACACAACAATAATGACCATCGCAAGCGGCTCAAAACCCAAGCCCGGTCTCAGTGTGTAACTATGAGAATGTCAAGAATGTATTAATACTTAACAGAAGGAGCGATAACGCCTGCCGCTGGTGAGAGTGTGAAGGGAAGGATGGCCACGTGATGCCTGTCAGAATGAAGGGTTCTCTTTTTTATTTGAGCCAGAGTCTCATCCTGTCACCCTGGGTAGAGTGCCCTGGCATCATCACAGCTCACAGCAACCTGAGACTGCTGGGCTCAAGCGATCCCCCTGCTTCAGCCTCCCAAGTAGCTGGGATTACAGGTGCCCACCACAACACCCTGCTAGTTTTTCTATGTTTTAGAGCGACAGAACTTGCTGTGTTGTCCAAAGCTGGATTTGAACTCCCGAGCTCAAGCGATCCTCCGTCCTCAGCCTCCCAAGAGTGCTAGGATTACAGGCATGAACCACCGTGTCCTGCCGAAGGGTTTTCTTGAAAAGCAATCAGTAGCTATTAATTACAATTAGAGTTCACAAACCTCTTGATTGAGCCATCTCCTGGAAATCCAACTCATGGAAATAGAAGCATGTTTAGTGTGGCATTGTTTGTAGGGGTGCAGAAAAGGATGTTTTTGAAAACTTTTTATTTGGAAATAATTACAGACTCATGGGAGACCGCAGCAATAGTGAACAGGATCGTGTGAACCCTTTCCCTGGTGCAGAATCATGTCGGACAATGTCACCATCGGGAAACCGACGCTGGCCCAAGCTGTTGTCTAATTGCAGACCCTGCTCAGTGTTCACTGGTTTTTATGTGCACACGTGTGTGTCTGTGTGTGTGTGTGTGTGGTGTTTCTATAGATTTATACACAAATCAACATGATTGGGGTTCAGAACTGTTCTATCATCATAGAATATTGCCTGTGTGACCCCTATATACTGTAGACCCCCCATCTGATAGGGAGCCTTGGGGAAGGTGCCACAGACGCCAGGCCCCCCAGGGGCAGTTGTTCCGTATCCCCGCCTCGTGTGCACATCCAGTAGCTCTGCTGCCCCCCGTGTTGACATCATCTCCTCGTTTACAAGTCTATTTTGCTGCCCGCTCTGTCCTCCTTTCCCTTGGCGAGTGCCTTTGAGCAGCTCACACAATCATCCTGTGAAATTGGCTCTTTTCATAAGTTGTCCTTGCTCTGCTTGGTGTTGTGTCGGCCTGATTCTGGACTCAGAAGTCAAAAGGACTCTCGTTATCCTCAGGAGCTACGGCGGCTCTGGCTCACTCAGACCTGTGTCCTGCCTTTTGTTCAAGCATCCCAGAGTCATTTAGAAAATAAAATGCATTTCTCGGACAACTTTGTCAAGTTTCCTGGGTGTTATGACCCAAACCTCAGGGCTTTACCATTCCCAATTCTCAGGTTACCCTAGGAAAACGAATGAGAAACTGACCAACCTCACTGTCCGAGGAGCCCTGGGTGTTTGTCTTCTCATCTGGGACTGGTCCCCTGTTCCCCTTCAGATTTATACATCTTCTTGTCCCCACTGTGTGCCTTTCTTAGCAGGTATTCTGTCAATAATCACTAATACCTGATAACTAAAGAACTGGAGTGTGTTCTCTCTCTTTCTCTTTCTCTCTGGTAGGGGCTCAGTGAACCTCTTCTGAAAGACAGCACCCCCTGAGGTCGGTCAAACAGTATCTGTTATTACTTGTCTTACGCAGGTCCCCATGGTTCAGAGTTTGATGAGGGGCCGTGTTAGAACCAGACTGGGCTAGCTCTCTCATCATGGGTGATTTACTTAATCTTTCTGAACCCCATCTGTAAAATGGGCGTGCTCATGTCCTGAGGAGTAACGGGAAAAGATTTTACTGATTCATTGGTCTGTTGTAGGTGGGGTTGCCTGAGATACAGGTTAGGGTTACTTAGGGTCAACATCCATGGAGGGTGGGGAGGAGGAAGGGGGGAGGGAGAGGAAGGGGGAAGGGGAAAGGGGAAAGAAGGGGAGGAGGAGCAAGGGAGAGTGGGAGAAAGGGGAGGAGGAGATTCAGATTCACTTAAAATAGCCTCTGAGTAAATGCTTTAATTCCTCCTGAGCATTAGCTGGGCGTTCCTTGCCACATTAAAAGCAATGCTTTATAATGTATTGATGTGTCCATACATAATATAAAATTTGGAGATGTTAATTTTGTGTATAATACATTAGGATAATCAATAAATAGTTATAGTCTATAACAATAATAGTTGCTATTTAATGCATTTAATATGCATTAAATTAATGCTATTTAATCCTAAATATATGCCAGGCAGCTTATATAACTTAACTTTTTAAACCTTCATAAACACACTAAATACCTTGTCCTCACTTATCAATAGGAAAACTGAAGCCCAGAGTGGTTAAGTAACTTTTTAGAGGTCACACAACCAGGTCGTTTTTATTCCAGGGCTCATGCCCCTTCTACTAGGACAGCTATAGTGTTTCCTCAGAGCCTCCCAGACTTTTATTTTTGTGTTCTTTCACCACTCGAATATAACTTTCGGAATTCTCAGGGTACATCTAATGAAGCCATAGGAAGAGGAAACAAGGGACGACTGTCCAGAGATTATGTTCCAGGCATCTGCTCCTGTTTGGTGCCCAAATTCTCATAATCCTTGTGACTCTTGAGCTGTACAGATCCAGTGGGTAATTAAACGTCTCTATTCAAGAGAACAGTCAAAAAGATTAGACTCTCAAATGCAAATGGAGAATCCTCAAAGAACTCAAAGTAGACCTTCCATTTGATCCTGCAATCCTATTCCTAGGCATCTACCTAGAAGAAAAAGAAAATCATTTCACCATAAGGACATTTGCACTAGAATGTTTATTGCAGCTCAATTCACAATCGCCAAGATGTAAAATCAATCCAAGTGGCCATCAATCCATGAATGGATTTATAAACTGTGGTACATGTATACCATGGAATATTCAGCCATAGAAAGATGAAGACTTTACATCTTTGTATTAACTTGGGTGGTGTTGAAGAACATTCTTTGTAGTTGTTTATATATTGGGTTCGTATTAGTATTGAGTACATTGTATACTTTTTTCCCATTCTTGTGATACTTTACTAAGAAGAATGTGTTTCAACTATCCAGATAAACACAACAAGATGTAAAGTCTCCATCTTTCTTACAGCTGAATAGTATTGCATGGTAGACACATGCCACAGTTGGTTAATCCATTAATGGCTTGATGGACACTGGACTCTCTCACTTCAATTGCAAATTCCTGGGGCAGGAATCTGATTGACTCAGCTTAAGCCAGGGAACCAAACAACTACGGCTGGGGAGGTGGCTTTATGTTGTACACGTACGGCTCATATTGCTGTAATCCTGAGCGCAGGAAGAAGCATCACAGTTGTCACAAGCCCAATGAATTGGCAGGTGTACAACTTGAATTATTTTTTAATAAGCCTGTCCCTGACTTGTTGGTCTTGGCCAGCAGCTTAACTTTTCTGGTAATAACAGCTGACATTTATGTAGAGCTTTTACCAGTGCCAGATGCTAATTTCAATGCTTTACATTTTTGGCAATTTTGTGGGTCAGGTTCTATTATTATCACCCCCACTTTGCAGATAGGTGGACACAGGCACAGAAAAGTTAAGCTACTAAGTGGGAGAGCTGAGATTTTTTTTTTTTTTGAGACAGAGCCTCAAGCTGTCACCCTGGATAGAGTGCTGTGGTATCACAGCTCACAGCAACCTCCAATTCCTGGGCTCAACGCCCAGCCATTTTTTGGTTGCAGCCATCATTGTTGTTTGGTGGGCCCGGGCTGGATTCGAACCTGCTAGCTCAGGTGTACGTGGCTGGTGCTTTAGCCTGTTGAGCCACAGGCGCCGAGCCGGCAGAGCTGAGATTTAAACTCCAGCAGTCTTATACCAGAGTCCATGCTCCAACCAGTAAGCCGTGCAGTGCCTTGTGGGGGATGAGAATAAGTTCTCACGTCTGCAAAGTGGTGGTGATGACCCCAATAATACCAGCAGAACTGGGAAAATATAGGAGAAAGTCCTCAGGAAGTGACCTGCAATGAAAATTGTCCAGTGAGAGCCTTGACTTGTGAAGGGCTGGCCATATCCCGAGGTATATGCCTAAGACCACGTCACTGGCTCTCTGGGCTGGACACGGCTGGGACAACCTTCCTTTGCTCTCTGCCTTTAAGGCACAGGGTCACACAAAATCACTGTGGTTGTTCATTCGCCCACTGGGGCTTCTACCATACATTTGAAGCTCTAACGATTACATGTCTTCAATCGGGAGAGTAAGAAGTATACACACACCTCTGTGTCAAATCAGGGCTGCAAAAAGGAATGAGAAAGTTCTAAAAATACAGAGTGTACAAAATCCCATTTCATGGAGGCTCAAGATGAATTTTGGTTTGTTGGCGTCTGCACCATTTGGCTTAGAAAGCCGATCAACTTGCCTTAGTTCTGGTGTTGCCTTTTTCTCCCAGGAGATGACGGCATGAAACACCTTTACTTCCATCCTGGCGACTCCATCCTCTACCAGATGATGTTTTGAAATGATTTGCTCATGTCTTCTTTCTGCAATGGAGCATCATTTTCACTAAGATCAAAATAAAGCCTCTCTCATTTCTCATACATGCTCTCACCCATTGTGAGCACTCTACAAATCTGGGCTGAGTGGACAAAGAAATTAGACATCTCTCAGCAAGCCGAGTGAAATTAGTTTCCTATCTTGAATATTTATCTCCTGCAGGCACTAGGTTTTAATGTGCATGTGTGTTGAATCCTTGTTTACAAGTAAAGGATCGTCAGGAGCCTTTGAAAAGATGCTGTGGTTGGATTTCACATTTCCTTATACAGTTGCCTTTTGGAAAGCAAAATCTTCTCTCCCTCCGCTCCTAATGTAGTACTTTCAATGAAAAATATTTCTGGGGGCAGAGTTGACACCTCAAAGACTGTCACTGTTATCTCTGTTTGTGCCAGCTGGGAAACTGTCCATGTCAGAGCCAGCGTCTGGGTTTGGAAAAAGAGAGATTCACAGTCTCTGCTTTCTATGCTGGACCCCCTAACCTAATGAATGATGGGGGTCCCTTCCCTGTCACAGCCCTTAGGTCTCTCAGGACATTGAGGACCTCCTCGGAAAGGAGGACACGGCATTCAAGTGAGATGATGCAGTTTTCCCTAAAGCAAGTAGGGTCACTGTGTGGGTCAACCACGGGGCCCCCTCTTTCCTTCAGCCTCTCCACATCCAGGAAGGAAAGAACCCTTCCTTCCTCTTCCAATATGGGAAATGGTTCTGGCCAAACAGGGCAAGGTTAGTGGAGAACAGAAGGCCATGTGGAGTCGGGAGAGGGCACAAGGGCCTCCCTGGAGCAAGAGCCAAGTCCCTGCTGGCTCATGCTGCCTGCAGACCCCACCTCTCAGCTCACCTGGGAGCCCCCTGCATCCCTGCCGGGGGTCTTGGTGGGAGTCGGGCCAGCTCTCTCCAGCTTTGAGAGATGAACCTTCTGCTGATGGTAGAATCCCAGACCTCAGCTCTCCGTGGGCTGGGCGGAGTGTGCCTTTCATGGCCTTGACGCAAACACAGACCGCAGCTCCAGCGTCCGTCCACCCCTGGAAGGGGACGGTGTGCGGAGACGCAAGGGCTGGAGCGGAAGTGCTGGTGGTGGAGGGCAGGGAAAAGGAAAACAAAACACACCTCCAAAACGAAATCCTTTGAGCCTCCTCACTCTTTCAGAACAGATTTAGCATTCAAGTGAGATCCAAAGATGCACTTTTCCCTAAAGCAAGTCTCTTCTTCCTGGATGAGGAAACAGTGAGCCTCCCCCACCCAGTGCAGTCGTGGGGCACCTTTGGACTTGGTGGTCCCACCTGAATTAGGTTTCTGTGTATCGGAGCTTTCGGGGACCCACCCTTCCATGGGATGTGGCAGCATCCCCAAATTCTGATCTGATTTAGGATGTCTGCAAGCAGGAGGGTTGCTGGGGAGAAAAAAAAAAAAAAGTACATATGAATAAATAATTTAAAAGCATCAGATAAAAGGACCAATTCCATTGAACCTTAAAAGATTCAAATTATACCCAGTGTTCACAGCCTCTGCCAGGGTATCTGTCGATACCGATAACGGCAGGTCTGTGATAGCTGCCCCCTTGGGTCAGCACGGAGCTGCCTGCCTCTCTCCAGGGACACCATGGACTGTGCAGAAGCATTTCTCCCTCTTTGTTATTGGGTTATTTGCTGCAGGAAGCGGCTGTTACCTGCTCAGCACTCAATCCTGAGACGGCTCTTTACCCGCCAGTTTGCTGCTAAAACAGACTCTCTCTGGAGAGCGAAGAGCTACTTTTCGTGGCTTTTTTTCCTGTTCTCGCTCCAGGGAGGAGAGCAGAGAAACTTCTCCTGATTGACCCCCCGGGAGAGAGAGGCTACTCTCCGGCCAAGCGCTGGCTGCCATTAAATATAACAACAGTAAAAACAGATTTCAGGGGACCGGGCCGGTGGTTAATAAACAGCCCAGTGATGCAGGAGTGCTGTGTGCCTGTTTTATAGATGAGGAAATTGGAGCTCAGAGTCTTGTTGTCACTTGTGCAAGATAACGCCCAAGGAAGTTTTGTAGCCTGGACCCCCAGCAGCCAGCTCCGTGGCTGAGCACCCCGCTCTGTCTCCTCGGCCCTCTCCTGCCGCTGTCTTGTGTCGCAGCTCTGGGGCCCTGCGATCTTCTCCCCTTGCCCTGTCTTGCTGTTGTCTCCAGGGCTGGCTGTGTCCTGAAAGCAAGGTGGGAACCCTTGAGTGGTGTATTAGGGTTCCAAGAGAATCAGGACCAATAGGGTCTGTGTGTGTGTCTGTGTATAAACAGATTTATTTTAAGGAATTGGCGCATGCAATTATAGAGGCTGGCGAGTTAAAAATTTGCAGGGCGGGTCAGCAGGCTGGAGACCCAGGGGATGGCCGGTGTTACAGTTCAGTCTCAAGGCTGTCTACTGTCAGAATTTCCTCTTGCTCCAGGGAGGTCAGTCTTTGCTTCAACCAACCAGGTGAGGCTCACCCCCCTCCAAATTAGGGAGGCCCACCTTCTTTTCTCAAGATATCCCTACATGTTAATCTCATCCCAAACCACTCTTAAAGAAACAGCTGGAGAAATACTTAATTGCATTATCTGGGCACTTTGGGCACTTTGACTCTCTACATTGACACTTAAAAGTAGCCAGCACAAATGGAGTTAGTTGGCTGGGTGTGCTGGCTCACACCCGTAATGCTAGCACTCTGGGAGGCAGCGGTAGGTGGATCTCTTGAGCTCAGGAGTTCCAGACCAGCCTGAGTAAGACCTGGTCTCTACTAAAAACAGAAAAACTAGTGCTCGCTTCGGAAGCACATATACTAAAATTGGAATGTTACAGAGAAGATTAGCATGGCCCCTGCCCAAGGATGACAAGCGAATTTGTGAAGCGTTCCATATTTAAAAAAAAAAACAAACAAACACATACACACAAAAAACCTCAGAAAAACTAGCCAGGCATGTTGGTATGCACCTACAGTCCCAGCGACTCAGGAGGCTGAGGCAAGAGGATTGCTCTAGCCACCCAAGAGTTTGAGGTCGCTGTGAGCTATGAGGCCGTGGCACTCTACCCAGGGTGACAGAGTGAGACTCTGCCCAACATAAAACAAATTAGCCCGAGTTGGCACCCCTTGACCCAGAAGCTGCTGCCGTCCTGGCTGACATGGTGGGCTCTGCCATGGTGGGCTGTGGTATTAACTGCCCACTGTGGGAAGGGGCTGACGGGGAGTTTGCCTCGTGGTCCCTGTCTTCTGAGGGAGTAGAGGGCACCTCAGGGGCGGCAATGGGACTCTGTGTGTGTGTGTGTGTGTGTGGACACACAGGTGTGTTTGTATGCGTGTGTACACGAAACAACACAGAGTTGGAGGCCTCCCTATTGCAGAAATATGCCCCAGGCACAACTTTGAGATGGCAGAGAGACACAAACTGCCATTGCTTGTTGTGAAACGATTGACGTTGAGACTCAAGCCCCCAGCACAGACCCTGGCACTCAGTGGCTGCCCACGTACAGTTGAATACGTGAGTGATGTGTTTAAGCAGTGGTTGAGTGAACACCTACTAAGTGCAGGGCTCCAGGCTGAATCCCCCAGGGGCTGAGAGACGTGATTGCTGCCCTCAGGCCAGGTCATTCTAGTAGAGGAAACAGCAAAACGAGTCATCAAAAAAATAAATGAGACACTTTCAGATCATCTTGAGTCCCTGTAAGGATAGAAGCCGCTGAAACAGAGAATCCAGGAGGGACTGAACTTAACCAGGGAGGTTGGGGAAGGCTTCTCAGAAGAGGTGACGTTTAAGCTGAACCCGAAGGGTGGGGAGGAGTTGGCCTGGGCACATCTGGGGACAAGTGTTCTAGGCGGATGGGGGCATCTCAGAGTAGGGGGAGCCAAGTTTGCTGGGTTGGAGCAATTGAATATAGTTTAATATGTAGCAATTTGTAATGACATGTGATCTTTTGACCCTGTGCTCAGAGCAAGGCACGTGAAGCCTTTTCTCCCCCGGACAGTTGTTTTTTGTTTGTCTCTTCATTTGGCCAGGGCCTCTTTATGGCTTGTGTCAGTGTGGGCAGCACAGGAATTTTTTCTGTGTTCCAAACCAGCCCTGTCCTGGTACTGTGGATGGAGAGGGGGGCTGGGAGGTCTGCCTGCCCTGACGGTCATCTCCTGTCCCTTTGTCTGACTCCCAGCGGCACCGTTTCCTTCCTGTTACTGGAGGAGTATTTGCATGATTTACCCAAGGTGATCTCTTTACTTAAGCCGGGGACTCCTGGGAGCAGTGGGAGGTGGGGCTGGCATGCGGTGTGCAGCTCTGCAGCTCCTGGACCCTGAGTATCCAGGCCCCTGTGATTTGGGTTTGCGGTCACTTTGCCCCATGAAGCCCCTGCTGTTAGAGCCTCAGGCTAAGGTGGCCCTTGAGAGAGGGCGAGTTTCCAATTGACTAGACATTTATTGATGGCTCTAAAATGTCAAGGTGCCTTGGTTTCAACTGTCTGGTGGATTGTGGTGAGCCTCTGGGGCCCTGGGAAAGTGACCCAAAGCATGGCTGAGGCAGGTACCACCGCGTCTGATGGGAGCAGAGCCGGCCGGCCTTCCAAGCTGGTGCGCCGAGGAAATAATTGTGTTTGCAGCCTGTGGTTCGGTTCTGAGCCCACCAGGATGAGATGCAGGCGGCACAAAGGCCTGGGTGTTTCAGCTCCGCCGTAAATGGGCCATGAGCCCTCCTTCAAAACCACCTCACATGTGGTTCTGGGGTTATCAAGAAGAAGCCACTATCACGTCTGCTATGCTGTGATTGATTGGAGTCAATGTGCTTGAGTCTCAACGTGAATCGTTTCAGGACAAGCAATGACAGTTTGTATCTCTTCTGCCATCTCAAAGTTGTGCATCCAGTAAGCATCAGTTGGGCTCTTTTCACCCGTGTCTATGGGCTGGACCCACATCAGTGAATGAAACAGACCCAAACCCTGCACTCCTGAAGTAGACATTCCTCTGAAGATTCTCCTAGAAATTCTCCATCCTGAAGCTTCTGCTGCAACTTTCCACTTTCGCTGAGGGAAGCGGACAGGAGGCTGTTTTTATGTCACCAATTTGGCAATAATGAGTTTTGGGTTTGTGTTCAGAGGCTTCCTATATACAGTCACTCACTTTTTGATAAGTATTTATTGAGTGCCAGTGACAGACTCTGGTCACCATTTAGTTGGGGGTATATCAGGAGAAAGGAATCAGGAAGAGGCCTCTCTTCATGGAGTACTGAGACAGGAAGGCAGATGTCAAGCAGATAATCATAAAGGTGATCATAACTGTGGTCATTGCAGGGAGTGGCGATAGGTGGTGGGACTGACCTGGGAGTCAGTGGAAGGAACACCCCAGTAGGAGTTAGCCAGGAACCGTCCAGGAGGTGGAAATAGCATGTGCAAAGGCCCTGTGGTAGGAAAGGGGCAGGGATTTGGAGAAACAGTGAGAAGGACAGGAAGCTGGAACATGGGGGGCTGGGCTGCAGCTGGAGGAGGCAGAGCTCAGGAGGCCCTAGGGGTGGGCACAGCACTCAGGAGTGGGCGTGTGGGGGTAGGAAATGAGCCTTTGAGATCCTGTCTGGGGTGCAAAGGACAAGTGCAGCCTGGTGTGAAATCCAGGCTGTCGGACAGGGCAACTCTAGACACTATGTGGTCAGAGTGCAGGGCTAGCCTTGTGCAACCACAGTTTTTTTATATGTAAGCAAATTTCTGCATAGACTGCTCATGAGGCTCACATTCTTTTTTTTTTTTTTTTTTTAGAGACAGAGTCTCACTTTGTCGCCCTTGGTAGAGTGCCATGGCTTCATGGCTCACAGCAACCTCCAGGTCCTGGGCTTAGGCGATTCTCTTGTCTCAGCCTCCCAAGTAA
>CAUYON010101531.1:0-30649 GCA_963573935.1 Arctocebus calabarensis | reverse complement strand
CTAATTAGAAAAGGATGCTGGATTTTATCGAATGCTTTTTCTGCACCTATTGAGAGGATCATATAGTCCAGTGGTTCTCAACCTGTGGGTTGCGACTCCTTTGTGGGGGTCAAATGACCCTTTCCCCTTTTACAGGGGTTGCCTAAGAACATCGGAAAGCATATATTTCCGATGGTCTTAGGAACCCGGATACCGCTCCTCATGTTTCTGGGCAGAGCTCACAACCCAGAGATGCCTGAAGTTTTCTCTCCCCAATCCCACCTCACACAGTTGCAAAGAAGCTGTTACTCAGCCACCATCTTACTCCCTCCAAAAGCTAGCTATTTTCAAAGGATAACCAGTGAGGTTATCATGTATGTGTTGCCACACCACATATATTTTATAATCTGTAAAGTTACATACATAACTCAGTGCTAAATAGATCCAGAATTTCTAGGGAACTAGCAATACAGATAAGGAGGCTGAAGCCTGGTAAGATCATCTGCATTTTAAAAGATTTGCCAAATATGAAATAAAAAGGGTTATGTACGAAGCCACCAAGCAGCTACAGGTCCAGTTCCAATGGAATTGATAACCCCACAGTATAATGTTCTCTTTACACATACAAAAAAGCCCACTAAGCTGAAACCACTTATTCCTGATATTATTCATAGCTGCATAATCTACAGCCAGGAGAAGAGGTATAGCAGCTCTTGAAGTTATAGTAATGAAATCCGATGTATAAATCTCAAATTCTCAATAGATAAAGTGTCTTATCACTAGTGAATCATGTTGAGCTTTTTCTTTTTGGCCTTCTTACTGGCCTCAGACCCAGTTGTGAGTGGACTGTGCTTCTCCTAACTTGTCTCCATGCTGGGGAGGGACCAAAGGGTAAGCAAGAGGGCTTTGCAGGAGAGAAGAACAAGAAAGGGGAGTGGAGAGGCGTGTCACCACTGTGACCTGTCTATGTGGTGAGTTAGTACTCTGCTTTTAAAGGAACAAGCAGCATCATTTGCACTTGAATGTTTGTAGCAGCACAGTTTACATTTCCAAAGGTGTGAAAACAACCCAAGTGCCCATCAATACATGAATGGATTAATAAACTGTGGTATTTGTATTTGTATACCATGGAGTACTACTCAGCCATAAAAATGGTGAGCTAGTTCTCTTTTGTAACAACCTGGATGGAACTGGAGACCATTCTTCTAAGTGAACTATTGCAAGATGGAAAAACAAGTACTCAAGACTAAATTGGAGCTAGTCAATCAACACTATGTGCACATTTGGAAGTAAAATTCAGTGGGAATCAAGTAGGTGGGGGAGTGTTTTTAAATTCATACCTAACTGAGTGAAGGACATACTTGTAACTTTGACTTTAAAATTACAGAAGCAAATTATGTAACCAGAATATGTGCACCTGGCTCAGAGCCCATAGTTCAGTGGTTAGGTCGATGGCCACATATACCTGGGCTGGAGAGTTCAAAACTCCGCTCAGGCCTGCTAAACAACAATGACAAGTACAACAAAAAAATAGCCAGGTGTTGTGGTGGGCACCTGTAGTCCCAGCTACTTGGGAGGCTGAGGCAAGAGAATTGCTGGACCCTAAGAGTTGGAGATTGCTGTGATCTGTGAGCCATGACACCACAGCACTCTACCCAGAGCAACATAGTAAGATTCTGTCTCAAAAAAAAAAGAGAAAACAATAGTGTATCCCTATAACATTCTGAAATATAAAAAAGAAAAATAATAATCATGTAGTGCCTACAAAATCAGCACTCACCAAAATTCACTCTTTATTTTTCTATTTCCATTTTTGTCAACGTTAAGGTATACACTTCTATTTTCTCTTGAATTGTAACTTATGTTCTTTTCCTACAACTTACCTGAATTTCTAGCTCAAGCCTAGTTTCTACACAATGGAAGGGGAAATTTAGTTTAGGCACTTAAATGAATGCGGCTGGACTCAGCAACTTCTCGTTCTTTCTACTTGGGGTTCAGGGTTCTGGCGCTGCCTCTGCCTCCCTTCCTTATCCGTCCTCGGACTGCTGCTAAGGGACTCCCTGTCTCTGCAGAGAGGCTTCCAGGTCTTAGCATCGCTTTCCTCAGCCTGCTCGGCCACCTACTTTCTGTGTAATGACTCGGGGATGTGTGACTTCCCCTTCAGACCCATCACTCTGCCATATTGCCTGTGCTCCTGCCACCATTGCATGCCACTGGACATGCCCTCTGTGTTCTCTGGGGTTGCCTGGGAGAGAGGTTCAGTGCTCCAGGCTCTCAGAGCCTGTGTTTAACCGGAAGTGGGGTCTACCTATTTTCCTGGAATTCTGCTTGAGGCCAAAGGACAGAGTCCCTGCCCTGAGTCTTGCTTCCACTTCTTTACATTCTGGCCCCAGCTTAGAGAATTTCTCTCCAGTTCCCATTTATCTGAGCAGCTGACATCCTTGTGCCTCGGGTCCCCTGTGAGTGGCATGTGAGCAGTGCCGCCTGCTTCACATGTCCAGGTGCTGTGGGGGGAGTTAACACAATTATGGGGAAATGATTTAATATTTCATAGTATCAGCCTGTTACAGCTCTGTTGTCTTATAATTGTGAGCTTGCACTGGGGCCTTGGTAACATGATACCAGAAATGCTTTGTGACCGCTATCATAATGGTCCTCCTTCTCAGTGGATGGCTGTAACATAGTCTAGTTAACCTTCCTTCTTTCTTTCTAACCTTACCACACATTTATTTCTAATTTTTAGCTACTGTACATAGCACTGCATAAGAGTTAGTGAATTTTTAAAGGAAAACTTAGTATAACTAGAAGCCTAAAAATATAATTTTATAAAATTTCTCTCAGCCAATGCGGACGAAGCATTTTGCCTCAGGATGGGCAGCTACCTGTGCTTAGAGCCCCCCAGCTCTTATCCAGCTTCTAAGATCATAGACAGTTTTGCACATTAGGGACCAGGCTCTTGCCCTCAGCTGCTGGCTGCCATTGTACACCCCCAAATACATGAAGATGCCGCATTTTGAGGATTAGACTCCCCAGCATCTGGGAGTGTTGTCCTGTCTGGGTAGGATCCCATGGCATTTTCTCTTTATTGGCTTACATTCAGCAACAATTTTATGGTTTGTAATTCCAGAGCTCTTTTTTTTTCTTTTTTTTTTTTTTGTACAGCAATGAAAAAAATCTAAGTAGTTTCGAATAGTCTGCTGAACACAGCTTACAATTTTTATTGTGCAGAAAATTTATGAACTATTGCATTGTAAAATAACAAAGGCCTTGATGTGGATCTGAAAGTCCTAAGAACAAGAAAATGTGGATATTTGGATTCTTATAAGCTAAAATATACAAAAATATTTTAAAAGGGTCTTACAGGACATTTCTCAATATCCTACTAAAGAGATCTCCATTTTGAAGTTATTTTTGCCTCAAAAAAACCACAGAGATAAATGGAACCATCTCTACAAACACATCACAAAGATTTGGTATTCAAGGCCAGCAATGCCATTTCTAAGGTTTTTTCCAATAAATGTAAAGACTGACATGTCAATCAGCATGAATATCAAAATAGTTAAATCCAAAAAAGCAAAAAGTGGAAATGATTTAAATCCCTATCAATGGAGAACTGGTTTAAGTATTTAGGGTGCAGATATATGGCAGAATACTACATCACTGTTGTTAAAAAATGAGTAAGTCATTATGTTTTAATGTGGAAGAATTTCCAGTATACCCTGTTAAATGATGAAAATAATGTTCAGGAAAATGTTTATAGTATTCTAATATTTGTGTAAAAGGCAAGAATATCTATATGTACTGTTAGTTTGTAGATGGTTTCTAAAAGAGCACTGAAATAAAGCAACTAGGCAGCCCTCAGAATGGGAGAAAATATTTGCAGGTTATGTCTCTGACAAAGATTTAATATTCAGAATACACAGAGAACTCAACATATTAGCAAGAAAAGAACAACTGACCCCATCTCAGGGTGGGCAAGGGACCTGAAGAGAAACTTCTCTGAAGAAGACAGACACACAGCCTACAGACACATGAAAAAATGCTCATCGTCCTTAATCATCAGAGAAACGCAAAGCAAAACTACTTTAATCTAACTCTAGTAAGATTAACCAACATCACAAAAATTCCAAAACCAGAGATGCTGGCAGGGATGTGGAGAAAAGGGAACACTACCACATTCCTGGTGGCAATGCACACTACTAGGGTCCTTTTGGAAAGATATCTGGAGAATACTTAGAAATCTAAAAATAGAACGGCCCTCAATCCCATAATTCCTCTACAAGGTATATATATCCAGAAGACCAAAAATCACATTATAACAAAGATATCTGTATCAGAATGTTTATTGCAGCCCAATTCATAATTGCTAAGTCATGGAAAAAGCTCAAGTGTCCATTGACCCACGAATGGATTAATAAATTGTGGTATATGTACACTATGTAATATTATGCAGCCTTAAAGAAAGATGGAGACTTTACTTCTTTCATGCTCACATGGATGGAGCTGGAAAATATTCTTTTTAGCAAAGTATCCCAAGAATGGAAGAAAAAATATCCACTGTACTCAGCCCTACTATGAAACTACAGCACAAGAACTTGGGGAAAGGAGCAAGGGAGGGGAGGGGAGTAGGGAGGCTGGGCAGAGGGAAAGTAATTGGTGGTCCACATTTATGATGCATGTTAGAAGGGTACAGGTGAAACTTACTAAATGTAGAATATAAATGTCTGCACACAATAACGAAGAAATGCCATGCAAGCTATGTTGACTAGTTCAATGAAAATATTTCAAATTTTATATAAAACCAGCACATTGTACCCCATGATTGCATTTATGTACACAACCATGATTTAATAAAATTTAAAAATAATAATAATAAAAGATCACTGAGAAAACTGGTAGCGGGAGTTGCCCTCAAGGAAGGGAAACAGGACCTGGGGGAGAAAAAGGGAAAAGGGAATTGTTTCACCATACGATCTTCTGAGTCCTAAATTTTGTGCTTCAAAGATATATTATCCATTAGAAAATAATTTATTTGGCGGTTCTTTAAAATGCTAAGAATAAAATAACGACATGACCCAGCAATCCCATTCTTAAGTATATGCTGTGAGAGCTGAAAACAGGGACTGCTGCTCACTGACATTGAGAGCAGCATTATTCACAGAGCCCAGAGGTGGACACAGACCGCATGTCTGCAGCAGGTGGCTGTGGCACACACGTACCCTGGGGTGGGAATTCTGACACACGCTACTGCATGAATGAACCTTGAGGATGTTGTGCAAAGTGAAGTAAGTCTGACACAAAAGGACAGGCACTGTATGATCCACTTACACATAAAATATGGAGTAGGCAGATTCATGGAGACAGAAAGCAGAGGGGAGGTCTCCAGGGGCTGTGGAGGGGAGATGTGCTACTCGTCACTTGATAGTCACAGACTTTTTGTTTGCAATGAGGAAAAAGTGTCGGGAATCGATAGTTGTGATGGTTGCAGAGAATAGTGAATGCTACTGAACTGTACACTTAAAAAAAGGAGTAAAACAGCAAATTTTAAAATGTGACTTAAAAGTCCTGTGTAGTTTAACCTCTTCTGTACTACAGAACTCCCCAGAAACATTCTTTCCACCTCCCCGACCGCCCCAAAACACTGTACCAAGTGCACAAAGTGCCATGTCCCCCATTGGACACTGCCCAGGGAGGAAGGTGTGTGCACACCTGGCCTGTGTTTCTGAATTCCCCACCTAGACTGAGCAGCAGGTGTGTGAAAGGGACACTCCAGCCATGTGCTTACCACAGAGTGGGGTCAGCACCTATGAGCAGGAGGTCCAGGAAGGCTTCACAGGCCAAGGGGACCTGGGAGACGTGGGGTTCTTTTTAGACTAGGAGAGCCCATGAGCTGAGTTGCGTTAATCTGGACATGAACTTCTGAACACAGGGCTGTGGTGGTCTCCTGCTGTGACAGGAGCTTAAGGTGAAGATTGTTCTGAAGATGATCTGCAAAGGCACTGGCCACATGTCAATTTTTAGGTGTTAGAACTTTTAAATACTGGGTATGGGTAAATAGCTTCGGTATGTTTATTTGCCATTACCCACTGTCTTATTTACCATTTAGGGATGTGAGCCATTTACCCTTATCTAGCAGCAACCTTTAAAAGTTTATATTTTTAAAATATTTTCTTTCCAATTACAGCAGCCACTTAAAATTCCTTGTTTCTTAGTTCTGCCGCCAAGGGCCTGTCACCTCTGCCCTGAGCTTCATTCTCCACATGCTGCAATATGTATGTTGAAGCTGAGTGACATTTAGTAACAAAAATCTAACTCCTGAAAGAGTAGTGATAATATTCACATGCAAAAGTTTTAGCTATTTAGGAGAAAAGGATCTTTAAAAACAAAGTATTATAAAAAGTTTAAGTCTTAACACAATAATCAAGTAAATGAGGCGAAAGCTATGTTGATTGGTTGATGTAAGTAACCACATCAGATTGTATAAAAAAAAAAACAACACAATGTACCTCACATAGGCATAAATGTATTCATGATCTATGTGTATTTAACTCAATTAAAAAAAAAAAGTTTAAGTAGGGTGCTTGCTTCAGTAGCACATATACTAAAAAAAAAAAAAAAAAAGAGTTTGAATAAGGTCAGACTTAACCAGAAGCAGAATATTAACCAGAAACAGCACGCGTGTGTGAGCACCCACCTCTCAGATACACGCAGGATTCCTTACCCACAGTGGATGCCACATTCATTTCTAGGCTTTTTCTTCTTCCTGTATGTCTCATACATGGACATAAAGATTTGTTATATCATTAGGTGGAATTCCTTTCCTTTTGAAAATTGTCATTAATCAGTTGGGAAAGTGGGCCATGAAATGTTTTGTTATATGTGCCAATGCACAGAAGATTTAAAAACAAACGTTAGTCACTCAGAATTCTTAAAGAGCCAAAGGTAAGATTTTGTAGCTGAGACCTTAGAGTTTTAAGATACATTATGATAAAATCAGTACTGGGAAATAGGCTGGATCCAGTATGCCTTTGCCTATGAGATACAAGCTGTGCAAACTTACTGAGTACACACTGTCTTCCAGGCTCAAGTTTGGTGCTGTAGATACAACTTGTTACACATGTAACTATTATTAAAACATCCTCTTTCAAAATGTTTTTATAATTTCCCTCCCCTTTTTCCTGAGATCCAAGCAAGGCTTTCTTAACACTGAATTTTGTCCTACAGAGGATTTTGCTGTAGAGAGTTAGGGTAAAGTTCCCACTATGTTGTCAAGCCCAACTTCCTGTCCAGGCTAGCCCCCGAGAGCCCAGGTAACATCTGGCTCCATCCAGCAACACTCTCCCCCAGCCCCCAGGCCTGAAAAGTGACAGAATGTATTATAGCAAACCATTCGCTCATTCCCTAAAACCATGGAAACTGGTTGGCTGTCATTTTAAACTAATGCTTTATCTTTATTTGATTAATTTCTCTGTATATGAATGTTTCAGGGAAAACAAGAGATATCGGGTGTATGTGGTGATACCACTTCTCCCAGGGTTTGAAGGAGACATCTCTACCGGAGGAGGAAATGCTCTCCAGGCAATAATGCACTTCAACTACAGGTGCCAAGTTCTAAATTGTCTATCTCAAGCTTGCAAGCAATCATGCACATATGCAGGTGAAAGGGATAGTAATATTTCTCCATATCCATTTAATGGAGCATTCAACAAATGAACACTTTTTTATTTTACTCTCAAATCTTGGTCTGTTTCCTAGTTGATAAAATTCAAATAAAGCCTAAAATTATGAAACGGTGGGACTAGGACACGTGGCAAATATAAAAGAACTAAAATAATAGTCTATCTTTATATTCATTGTCTATTTATGTGTATGTATAATGTTGACTTTAAATTATCTTTATGCAGTTAAGTAGTTGTTGAGCTTTGCATATTCATTGCAGTAAGTAAAGAAAAAAAATGAAATGCCTAAAATGGTATGATTGCATCTGTTTGGTTATGATTCCTTAGATAGTGAGTCCTCCAGCAGGTAAGAAAGCCTCTGTGAGGAAATGCAGTGTGAAGGGCCTTGCCTATTTCTGGGCATTTACATTCTGTCTTTACCACCACAGTAAGATTTTAGGGAATGTCCTGCCCCTGATATTTTACAAAGCTGAGTTTTCATAGTCACTAAGGCACAGTTGGGTCTCCCCAGGGTGTTAGAGGTGGCCAGTGAGCACTATGGAGAGAGGGTCAGAGGGACTAGCGGACAGTGGGAGCAGAGCAGTAGCATGGAGGTACAGTAAGAAACAGGACAGAGCGAAGATCCGGCCCAGCTCTAAGCTCCGTGACCTCACTCAGTGACACACTTTCAGTGAGTCACAGTAAAGGCCAGACCTGGGTGTTGTCTTCTAATTTCTCTTGTAATATCTCTCTCTCTCTCTCTCTCTCTCTCTTTCTCTTTCTCTCTCTCTCTCTCTATCTCTCTCTTTTGCAGTTTTTGGCTGGGGCTGGGTTTGAACCTACCACTTCCAGTATATGGGGCCGGTGCCCTACTCCTTTGAGTCACAGGCACTGCCCTAATATCTCTTGTTTTTCTGCATGACCTGTAGCTTCTCACCTTTCTAGTCAAATCCTTTTAAAGGGTGGGAAAAGAAAAATGAAATCTTACACAAAACCCCTGCTGTGCAAAGTAGATAATGGTTCAGGGCCCTGGACAAATGAGGGTGGGGTTTAGATGCCATCCTGCTCGGGACGGCTCGCCAAATGTACCTGTTTATCCGCCAGTGCTTAAAGATATTTTTTTTGTTCCTTCTAGTATAATTTTATCTAGTTATAATGAGAGAACTTTAACTGTGCTTTGCTCTTTATCTTAGGTTGAAGATTTGCGCATTCCTAGTGTTATCTGATCAAATGAAGATTTCCAAGTATTTAAGATACTGACATAATGTTTAATTGTATCCACTTCATTTGCCATTCCAACATTAATTTTGGAATATTATCAATTGGAATTATTTTCTAAACTATTTTCTTGAGCTTCAATCAGCTGAATGAAATGGCATGCTTGGCTTTTGTTCAGGAACCCAAACTATAACCTTTTATTATGCAAAAATATTTGCAGGCATCACCTTTGATATCAGCATTTCCCATGCATAACTATATTTTTGGTTATTTTTATAGAGCAAGCAGATAGAGTATATAGAATTTTTGGTTTTGTCAGTCTTTATAATTCACTAACTATTATCAAAGTCTAAAAAAATGAAATAATTAGCAGTTAGTTGAGACTGCATTTTTCACTTTTAAAGGGTTTTGCTGACTTTTACAGAGCTACCATTATAATAATTTGTTTAATTCCTAAAATTAAAATTATTCTGCTAAGTGTTTGCCCTTCCACCTCTGAATGTAATGTGTATTCTTATCTATCTGATGCATTCTAAATGTATCTTTACTGTCGTCAAATTTTATATGAGGTAAAGTTTATTGATAACCCATCTTTTTTCCAATAGCTTCTCTTTCTGAAATGTAACATCAATTTTATAACTTTTCCATTTATCAATCTCAAAACAACTATCTTCTCCCATTAGTAACATTGCAAAAGTGATATTCATGTAATTTTAGCTTTAAAAATATATGCAACATCTAATAGATTATACTTGTTCTATTTTTACTTGGGTCAAGATTAAACCTACAAAGATTGCAATTGTGATTAGTTGTTTTGAAACCTTAATAATTATTGCTTTTCTTTACACATTTTCAGAACCATGTGCAGAGGAGAAAATTCCATCCTTGGGCAGTTAAAAGCAGAGCGTAAGTAGCTGCTTTTCTTTCCCCCACCTGGTTGTTTTCCAGTGTGAGGTGAGCTATCAGTAATAATTAATGTTGTCAGGGTTTTCATAGAATTCTGCTTATAAAAGGTACTCCACAAAATAATCAATTGATATAAAGTGTTTCCCAAACTAATGTTCAAAGGAAGACATCGACTTGAGATGCACACCCAGGAAATAAGAAATGAATGTCAAGTGTCTTCATAACTGTGGGGACCCTGACCTGGGGGGAGGGTCCATTAAGATCTGTGGATCTGGTGGTCGTGGACTGAAGAAATAAAAACTTACAAACAACAGGAAAGAAAGAGACGAGGCACACAGAATAGAATTTTCAAAGGTGGGAACTCAGGGGACCATCACTGCTTGTGGGATTCTGGTGGTGGCCCTGAGTGTCAGTTCTACTCGGCTTTTATTGAAGGCTATTAGCTCATTAGCCCAGAGGGTAAGCTGAGGAAGGAAACAAAGATGCCAGCAGCTTCTCTGAGCAAGTATCAGTTCCCATTGTTTCCATAATCATTAACTTTAAGGGTCTGAGCAGTCTTGAGAAATCCAGAAACTGAGCCTTCTATGGGGGCAGCCTCCTGTCTAAGGTCACACACAGATTCCTAGGGAAGTGTTAAACTTCGCTACTTCACTATGGAATAAAATGCCACTGGCATCAGTCTCCTCTGAAGAATTGGTAGGAGAGAGGAATTTTCTTCTCATCACCACCACGGGGCGTCTTCCTCTGCAATAAGAGCTATAAGCCCTCCTACCTGTGTTTCAGGCTGCCCCAGCCAAATACAACTCTCTGCAATGGGTATTTGCTTGGACTGTTACTGGGCAGGAAATGGTCTAGTTAATGTACTTTGCCAGGCCTTGCCACAGCATCTTCTGTGGCCATTATTTCTTTATATTGTTCACAGACCCACCAAGGGTCTGTGATAAAACATATAATAGATTATACTTGTTCTGTATGCTGTATCTTTAATAGGTCAGAGTTCTAGGAAAAGCAGGAAACTTGCTCAGATATGAAATTTAGCAGCAGCTGGTTTAAAGTTAAACTAGCTAACTTTTTTTTTTTTTTTGAGACAGAGTCTCACTTTATCGCCCTCGGTAGAGTGCTGTGGCATCACAGCTCACAGCAACCTCCAACTCTTGGGCTTAAGTGATTCTCTTGCCTCAGCCTCTCTAGTGGCTGGGACTATGGGCACCTGCCACAATGCCTGGCCATATTTTTGTTGCAGTTGTTCAGCTGGCCCAGGCTCAAACCCACCACCCTCACTCAGTGTATGTGACTGGCACCATAACCACTATGCTATGGGCACGAAGCCTAAACTAGCTAACTTTTCTTTGTTCTGCCTTACTCAGCTTACTTTTTATTTTCCCCTTTTTTCTGGGGGTATTTTCTCCATCCCCATTCTGCCTGCACATATTTTTTATTTTTTTATTAATAATAACTCTGTTATTAATGACCGAAATTTTAAAGTATTAAATTAATGGAGCCCCTGCATACATTCTCTGCTGTTCTCTACTGCACCACAGTCCTGGAGCACAGGCTTTACATGTGGAAACAAATGCTACCTGTCAGCAGGTGTTCACGTGGCTCACCATGTATGCAGAAATCCCAGCATTCTTATACTTTTTCTATTTAGAGATGAAAGCCTAAAGTATAACCATTTCTGCCACTCACAATGACTAACCTTTGAGAGTATTCTTGGAAATAGAGAAGAAAAAGACAATAGACATATGTTTCACTTCTGCAGTTCTTTGTACTTTTCAATGGGAAGTTTCTCAGGTATCTTCTTAACTGATTCTCCTACCTTAGTCTTGGCTGTAACATACTGCATCTGCATGTTTGCTTATCTGTGTCTCCCTGCATTAACTGAGTGCCCCAAATTGTAGCGGTTCAATAATGGCCTATAAGTCTGTGCAGTAAGTACGAACTGAGCTGGAGTCAAAACACAAGTTGTATGAACTCTACTTCAAGTTGGGTCCCAACTGTGAAACTTGGACAGCTGCACTAAAAAGATGAGATTTTATCCACAAGAGGAGGCTGGTGGAAGTCTTGGGGCCCCTGGAGGGAACTCATTGCAGTGGTATTTATATGAAGATTTACTATCCTCTCAGAGAGTAGAGAGGGGCTTGTGCCAGCCAAGAGGTAATGGTATGTTGGTGACGGAAAAGGAGGTTCAGGGTTGGGTAAGACTGTGAGGAAGACTCTGAGGGGAGTGGGAACAGGAGAGTGAGGGGCGTGCCAGGGAACCCTGAGAATTTTGACCCCACTGACCAGAGAACAGAGCAGCCCCAAGGAAGCCCAGAGATACCAGAAGGAGCCATCACAGTCCCCCGAGGCTGTGTGTGGTGCCTTCAGATACGACGTAAACCTCAACTGAGTGCTTTGAAGGGAGATTTTGTTCTACGCTGGTTGTCCACTAAATAGGTTACAGTGGGTGATGTATTACAACATGGGGAGAAAATACTGTGTATTAGACCAAGGAATTGGCAAAAATCACTCCTCCAAAAAAGCAACAAAAACACTGACACAAATCACTGCATCAACATTTGGGTTTTCAGTTCTCAGTTGATTCTGGAAATTAACCAAAGATTTGTAACAATCCAAGGAATTACTTCGTGAAAAGCAACTTGATCTCAGTAAGAACAGCAGCTCTGTGGCTTTTTTTTTTTTTTTTTTTGAAGTTTTGGCTGGGGCTGGGTTTGAACCCACCACCTCCAGCATATGGGGCTGGTGCCTTACTCCATTGAGCCACAGGCACCACCCAGCTCTGTGGCATTTTATCCTGCCATAGACCCACACCTCCTTCCCTCCACACAGACAGAACTCCTCTGTCTGTGAGTGCTTGCCTTGCCCACAGCCACCAGAAAGAGCCAAAGAGGCTTGAAGCTCCACCCTAGCAATTCTCAGAGTGCTGTCATTATTCGACCTGTTTGCCAGTTTCCTTCAAATCACTATTCAAAGGGTTAGTATTTATTTCACCGGACTCAGAACTTGTTTGGAAAAATATTTTACCTGGGTATTATCAAAACCCATCAGCAACACTTATTTTAATATTACAGCTGCCTAAGGCAGTGATAATAGTTGAACAAAGAGGCTGACTAAAAAAACTTAAAGGGAAAAGCTAGGGAAAGGGGATCCTGGGGACATTACAAAGAGCCAACCTATTCCTGAGAATGCATTATTAATAAAGGCTGTGGGTAGGGGTAGGACTGTGAGTGTGCCCAGGGCTATTTTCATCACACCTCTGGCTGGCCATGAGGCATTGTGGAGCAGAAAGGGAAGCCTGAATTGAATTAAAAACTGCATGCCCAAGCCCTCCCAACAAGCAGAGACCCTCAGTTAAAGTGTAGGAGACTCAATTGTTCCAGGCATTTAAGAAATCATATATAGTAGGTTTTCTGGCCAAATGGAATGAAATTACAAAAAACATAAGGAAATTTTTTAGAAATTTACAAATATGTAGAAATTAACAATATGCTTCTAAACAACCATCAGATCAAAGAAGATACTTCCAAGGATATTCCTGGAATGTTTTGAGAAGGAAGAAATTAAAAACAATATATCAAAATTTATGAGAGACAGCTAAAAGAACGCTTAGAGGGAAGTTTATAGCCAAAGACATTTGTATGAAAAAAGAAGATCTCAAATCAATACCCTAACCTTACCTCTTAAGAGAGTAGAAAAAGAAGAGCAAACCAAACCCAAAGCAAGCAGAATGAAAGAAATAATGGAGATTGGATGGGGAAATATAAATGAGATGACAGAAAAACAATAGGGAAAATCAGATAAACCAAAAGATGGATCTTTGAAAAGATCCACAAAGTTAACAAACCTTTGCCTAGGCTGACTAAGTAAACAATGGAAAAGACACCAGTTACCAAAATTATGAAACAAGAAGAGACATTACTATTAACCTTACAAAAATAAAAATTAGTATAAAAGAATATTACAAACAATTGTATGCCAACAGATTATTTATGCTAGATTGATGGACATATTCCTGTAAAGACACCTTACTGATCAGAGTTCTCAAGAGAAGTAAAATCAATATATATAAAAAGAAATAAAAGGAATTATCTCACATGATTGTGGAAGCTGATAAGTCCCACAATTGCTGCCTGCAAGCTGGAGACCCAGGAAAGCCAGGGGAGTGATGAAGTCCAAGTCTGAAGGCCTGAGGGTTGGGGGAGCCAGTGTGCGAGTCCCAGAGAGAGGGCCAGAGAAGGCCAGTGTTGCAGCTCGAGAAGAGAAGGAAGCAGAAAAAAGACAGGAAGGGACACAGGGAGCAGAGAGGTGAATGCCTCCCTCATCTGCCTTTCGCTCTTTCCAGCTTTACAAGTTGGGTGATGCCAACCCACACCAGGGAGGGCTCCTGCCAGAGAGTTTACCAGATCAAAGGCTAATCTCACCCAGAAATGCCCTCACTGACTCATACAGAAATGTATAATATGGACACTCCTTGGCCCAGTGCAGTTGATACAATTAACCACCACAAACACAAAGTACCCAAAGTACCAAAATCACAACTGTGACTAGACCACTAACAATCAAAGAGATTAAATAACACTCAACAATCTTCTTACAAAGAAAAGCCCAGGCCTAGAAGTCTGGTTACTTCTTCCAGCCACACACAAGTAACTCCAATCCTTCACAAACTTTTTCAGAAAGACTATAGAAGGAAGAAAATAGTTGTGTGCCATATAATGATGTTTAAGTCAGCCATAGACTGCACTGTGACGGTGGTACCCTAAGATTAACAGTGAAGCTGAAGAGTCCTGTGACCTGCTCCACAGTGTCTGAGGCCTTCATATGCACTCAGCACTCATTCAGGACAACTTCCAGTCCTACAAGCTCCATTATGGGAAGTGCCTATACAGGTACACCATTTTTTGTCTTTTATATTGTATTTTTACTCTGCCTTTTCTATGTTTAGGCATGGTTAGATGCACAGGTACTTATCTGCCTTACTTTGTACAGTAACAGGCTATACAGATTTGTAGCCTGGGAGCAACAGGTTACTGCATACAGCCTAGGGCTGTATGGGCTGTACCATCTTGCTTTATGCAAAAAGTACCCTTTATGATGTTCCTACAAACATAAAATTGCCTCATGACACATTTCCCCAAACACAACCCTGTCATTAAGCCATATATGACTGAATTTCCCAACTCATTCTAAGTCTAGAATTATTCTGACACTAAAACTAACGTCATTATAAGAAATATTCCTTATATGGCTCGGTGCCTGTGGCTCAACAGGCTAAGGCGCCAGCCATGCACACCTGAGCTGGCGGGTTCGAATCCAGCCCAGGCCGGCCAAAGAACAATGACGGCTGCAACCAAAAAATGGCCAGGCATTGTGGCGGGAGCCTGTAGTCCCAGCTACTTGGGAGGCAGAGGCAGAAGACTCACTTGAGCCCAGGAATTGGAGGTTGCTGTGAGCTGGGATGCCACAGCACTCTCTCCAGGGTGACAGCTTGAGACTCTGTCTCAAAAAAAAAAAAAAAAAAAAAAAGAAAAAAAGAAAAGAAAAGAAATATTCCTTATAAATATAGACAAAAAATTCCTCAGTGAAATGCTACTAAACTGAATCCAGCTGTATAGAAAGAATTATGCATCATGACCCAAATGAGATTTTATCTAGGAATGCATGATTGACTTAACATCTGAAAATAAATTGATGTAATGCACCCTGTTAATGGAATAAAGGACAAAAACCACATGTGATCATCTCAGTAGCCACAGACAAAGCACTTGACAAAATCCAAAACCTTTCATGATAAAATAAAAAACCTCAACAAACTAGGGATAGTTTATGAAGTTCTCAACCTCATAAAGACACCTACAAATACCTAAATCATTTTTTTTTTGAGACAGAGTCTTGCTCTGTCACCCAGGTGGTGTCACATGGTGGTACAGCTCATAACAACCTCAAATTCTTGGGTGCAAGTGATCTTCCTGCCTCAGCCTCCTGAGTAGCTGGGACGACAGATGTCCACTAGTTTGTTTTTTTTTTCAGAGAGAGTCTCACTTTGTCCCCCTTGGTAGAGTAACTGGCTAGTTAGTTTTTTTTTTTTTAGAGACAGAGTCTCACTTTGTCCCCCTTGGTAGAGTGCTGTGGCATCACCACTCACAGCAACCTCCAACTCCTGGGCTTAGGGGATTCTCTTGCCTCAGCCTCCCGAGTAGCTGGGACTACCGGTGCCCACCACAATGCCCAGCTATTTTGTGTTGCAGTTTGGCTGGGGCCAGGTTTGAATCCACCACCCTTAGTATATGGGGCCAGTGCCCTACCCATTGAGCCACAGGCACCACCCATTATTTTCTATTTTTAGTAGAAATGGGTTCTCACTCTTGCTCAGGCTGCTCTTGAACTCCCGAGCTCAAGGGATCTTCCCTCCTTTCCTCTCAGAGTGTTAGGATTACAGGTGTGAGCCAATGCACCTGGCCAATCATCTTAGTAATGAAAGACTGAAAGCTTTCCCTCCTACGATCAGTGATGACATGACAATGTCCACTCTCATCAACGTTGCACTAAAGGCTTTAGCCAGGGGAATTGGGCAGGAAAAATGAATTTTTTTAAATGGGAGGATGGGAACTGTCTCTATTTACAGTTGACATGATCTTGTACGTAGAAAATTATAAGGAATTCACACGTACACTAGTAGAGATAATAAATCAGTCTAGCAATGTTACAGAATAGAAAATCATACAAAAATCAATTCATTTTATACACTATGAATGAATAAGCTGAAAATGAAATTAATAAAACAATTCAATTTACAATGGCATCAGAAAGAATAAAATCCTTAGCAATAAGTGTAATAAAAATAATACCAAACTCATACACCAAAAATTACAAAGTATCATTGAAAGAAATTAAGAAGAGCTAAAGAAATGGAAAGTTATTCTGTGTTTAGGGAGTGGAAGACTTAATATTGTCAAGACAACAATATTCCCCAAATTGATCCCTGTCAAAATCTCAACTGTCTTTTTGCAGAAATTGATAAACTAATCCTAAAATTCATGTGGACTTTCAGGGCACTTAGCATTGCCAAAACAGTCTTGAATAAGAACAAATTGGAGGACTCACATTCCTGATTTCTGAACTTGCAACAAACCTACAATAGCAGATCAACAAAGAACCCATGACAATTCAATGGACACAGAAGGCTTTGCTAGAAATTTACATGCAGAACAAAACTGAAGTTGAACCTCTTCATATCATATACAAAAATTAATTCAGCATAGATCAAAGGATAAATGTAAGAGCTAAAACTGTAAATCTTCCAGAACAAAACATAGGAATGAATCATTGTAACCTTGGAGGACTAAGCAACAGTTAATAATTCATATCAAAGGCACATGCAAACATAAAAATAGACAAATTGGATTACGTTCAATACGAAAGATTTTATGTTCCAATGAACATAACCTAGGAAGTGAAAACACAAAGTAGGAGAAAATGTTTGAAAATCATTTATATAGTATGGGACTAGAGTCCAGAATATATAATTGTTTCTTATAATTTGATAATAAAAAGAAAAATAACCCAATTAGAAAATGGACAAAAGATCTAAATAGTTATTTTCCTAAAGATACACAAATGGCCAATAAACACATGAAAAAATATTCAACATCACCAGTCACTGGGAAAATTCAAATCCAAATCTTAGTTACTAAGGCTTAGTAAGATGCAACTTCACACCTTCATGTCCACTAGGATGGCTATAATAATAATAAGAAGAAGAAGAAGAAGAAGTATCAGCAAGGATGTGAAAATAGTGGAACTGCAGAAGTTACTGCTGGGAATGCAAAATGGTGCAGCTTCCTTAGAAAAACAATTTGGTAGCGCCTCAGAAGTTACCCATAGTTATCCTGAAACTTAGCAATTCCATTCCCTAGTATACGTTCAAGAGAATTAAAGACATGTGCCCCCCCAAAAGCATGAGTCTTCATAGCAGCCTTACTCAGAATAGCCAAAAAATAGGAACAACCCAGTGTTATTAATGGATGAATATATAAACAAAATGGGGCATGGCCAGGCAGTGGAATGTTATTGTATTTGTTTATTTTTTTTTATTGTTGGGGATTCATTGAGGATACAGAGAACCAGGTTACAATGATTGCTTTTGTTAGATAAGGACCCTCTTATAATTGTGTCCCACCCCTAAAAGGTGTACCACACCCCTTGTCCCCCATCCCGTCTCTCCTTCCTTTTCTCAGCTCTCCCCATCTCCCACCCCCCCACCCCCTACATACTAGAACCTTACTTGTCCTCATATCAGAATAGTACATAGGATTCTTATTTAGATATTAAGAGGGTATTGATACATGATACAACATGGATGGACCCTGAAAACATTACACTAAGTTAAAGAAGCCAAGTACAAAAGGGCACATATTATTTGATACCATTTTTATGAAATGCCTTTAATAGGCAAATCTGTAGATATAGTAGGGATTAGTGGTTGCTGGGGTCTGGGAGAGCAAAGGGGTGACTGTTAATGATAAAGTGCTTTAAAATTAGATAGTGGTGATGGTTATATAGCTTTGTGAATATACTTTTTTAAAAAAAAACTATTAAATAGCACACTTTAAAGGAAACAATTTTATGGCATAAATTGGCAAAATTTATAAATTTTTAAGAATTTTTAAATTATTTAGAATCTTTAAAGCTAAAGACAAGCTTTTAGCACATGTATATAGTTTAGAGACACACATATGTATTTACACATATTGGTGTTGTATATTTAATATTTTTCACTGATGGTCTGCTCAATCTATAAAACTTCAGAAAACCGTGTTAAGCGTAAGACATGTATATTACCAATAACAAATATTTTCAAAAGCTGTATCAAATTTTATCCAAGACAGAAAAGTCTTACCAGAGTATTCTGTCCGCATTTCCTAATGGCTTAACATGAAGATGGCAGCTCATGAGCACTTCTGTAAAAGACACATTGACAAAACAAAATTGGAACAGTCACCCAGTGCTGGCCGCAGCTTGTAAAAATGTGACATTGAGGTTATAGGAGGATAAAGAATCAGAACAAGTCTATTGTTTAGTTTCTTAATGATATAAAGATGCTGAGTTTATTATTGAAACATTTCCCTGCCTTTGTGTATTTAGAGAAAATAATTAGGTTTTAACACAAGAAGTAAATTCAATATTAAGCCCATTTATAAAAAATTTCCAAGTACCCTGAGAACAAGTAAAAATAAGGCATCTCAGTGGGAAAAGTGTTCATATTCTAACTATGGAGAAAACAGATTAATTACATAATGGCCTTTTTCAAAACACCCCCTGTATTGTTGGTTTTTTTAAAAGTATGTAGTGGGGGGGGGTTGCATAGAAATATTAAGCAATAATAATAATGCAAAGAAAGTAGCATTTACATTATCAAATAAGAGTATGTCTATTATAGAATGCTTTGACTCTGAGGTTCAGTATGGAGTCATCAGTTAACTTCTTATTTTAAAAAGATTGTATTAGTTTGCAGTGCCACCAGCAGTTTAGAAGTGTTCCTTTCTCTGCACATGCACGCCAGCATCTGCAGTTTTGAGATTTTGTGATATAGGCCATTCTCACTGGGGTTAGATACAGGGTGGTTTTAATTTGAATTTCTGTAATAATTAGGGATGATGAGCATTTTTTCATGTGTTTGCTAGCCATTCGTATATCGTCTTTAGAGAAGATTCTATTCATCTCTCTTCCCCATTGATGTATGGAATTGTTGTTTTTTTTTTCTTGTGGATTAATCGAAGTTCTGTATAGATCTTGGTTATTAAGCTTTTGTCTGATTTAAAATATGCAAATATCCTTTCCCAATGGGTAGGTTGTCTATTTGCTCTAGTTATTGTCTCCTTGGCTGTACAGAAGCTTTTCAGTTTAATTAAATCCCATTTGTTTATTATTGCTGTTGTTGCTATTGCCATGGCAGTCTTCTTCACAAAGTCTTTCCCCAGGCAGATATCTTCCAGTGTTTTTCCTATTATTTCTTTGAGGATTTTTATCACTTCATGCCTTAAATCTAAGTCCTTTATCCATCTTGAATCAATTTTTGTGAGTAGAGAAAGGTGCATGTTCAGTTTCAGTCTTTTACATGTTGATATCCAACTCTCCCAGCACCATTTATTGAATAGGGAGTCTTTCCCCCAGTGGACGCTGTTGTTTGGTTTATCGATTAGGTGGCTGTAAGTTTTTGGTTTCATGTCCTGGTTTCTATTCAATTCCAAATGTCTTATGTCTCTATTTTTGTGCCAGTACCATGCTGTCTTGACCACTATGGCCTTGTAATACAGCCTAAAATCTGGTATGATGATACCGCTGGCTTTGTTTTTATTATTCAGAACTGCCTTAGCTATACAGGATTTTTTCTGGTTGCATACAAAATGCAGAATTATTTGAAAGTAGGATATTGGTATTTTAATAGGGATGATGTTGAATTGGTAAATTGCTCTGGGAAGTATAGACATTTTAACAATGTTGATTCTTCCCAGCCATGAGCGTAGTATGTTCTTCCATTTGTTAATGTCCTCTGCTGTTTCCTTTCTTAGGGTTTCATAATTTTCTTCACCTCTTTTGTTAGGTATATTCCTAAGTATTTCATTTTCTTTGGGACTATGGTAAAGGGAGTTGTGTCCTTAATTAACCTCTCATCTTGGCTGTTGTTGGTATATACAAAGGCAACTGACTTGTGGACATTGATTTTATATCCTGAAACATTACTGTATTTTTTTAATGACTTCCAAGAGTCTTGTGGTTGAGTCTTTAGGGTTCTCTAAGTATAAGATCATATCATCAGCAAAGAGGGAGAGTTTAACCTCCTCTGCTCCCATTCGGATGCCCTTTATTTTCTTGTTTTGTCTAATTGTATTGGCTAGAACTTCTAGCACTATGTTGAATACTAGTGATAACAGAGGACAACGTTGTCTGGTGCCAGTTCTAAGAGGAAAAGCTTTCAGTTTTACACCATTCAGTGAAATATTAGCTGTGCGTTTGTCATAGATAGCTTCGATCAGTTTAAGAAATGTGCCACCTATGCCTGTACTCCTCAGTATTCTAATTAGAAAAAGATGCTGGATTTTGTCAAATTCTTTTTCTGCATCTATTGAGAGGATCAGGTAGTCTTTGGTTTTGCTTCTGTTGATACAGTGAATAATGTTTATGGACTTGCGTATATTAAACCAGCCTTGCATCCCTGGGATGAAAGCTACTTGATCATGATGTATGACTTTTTTTGATGATAAACTGTAATCTGTTGGCTAAGGTTTTGTTGTGAATTTTTGCATCTATCTATTTTGCAAATATCTATTAGTGAAACTGACCTGAAATTCTCCTTTTTAGTTGGGTCTTTTCCTGGTTTTTGTTTTATATATATTACTGTTGAACGTTACAAATATGTTCTCCTAGTTGTTCTTTGCCTTTTGCTTTTGTTTACAGTGTTTGGTGTCATTCAAACATACTGTTTTTGTTTTAATCTTGCCAACATCACCAATCTTTTTCTATTATTACTTCTGGATAGTTACAGAGTCTTCCCTACATTAGGGGTATACAGAAATTCACTTTTATTGCCTTCCAACACATGTCTGGTGTCTCATGCATACATTTCTATCTCTGATCCATTTGGAGTTTATTCTTAATAAAATCTAGTTTTGTCTTTTTCAAGTGTTGATGCAAGTTGTACCAGCACCTTTCATTTAAAAGTCCTTGTCCTTGTCATTTCAGATGTTGTCTTTGTAACATACGAAATGTCTACATGTACTTGGGTCTATTAGTGGAGTTTTATTCCATTTTGGGGATTCTGTATACATTTATGTGCCATATCTTTTCTGGCTTTTTATACTGACTTTAGCATATATTAATACCTGATAGGGCTAATGTCCTCTCATAGCTTTTCTTTTCTATTTTTTTCCTAGCTATTCTTGCCTATTTATTTTTACGCTTGAAATACAATAACACTATGGAGTATAACCCTAAAAAAAATTATTGGTATTTTCACTGAGATCACATTAAATTTATAAATTAACCTGGGGAGAGTTGATATCTTTTTAATGTTGAATTATTCTGTCCCAGAACAATGGATTTCTTTTTTCAAGTTTATTCTTGTATCTTGATAGTGTTTTAAATGTTTCTTTATATAAATTTTGCACATACACTATTAAGTTTAAGCATTTCATCTTCTTAGTTGCCATTGTAAATGAGGCTTCATCGGTGATTATATTCTGATTACAGTTGTGAAGGCTCTTGATTACTCTGTGTCAATTTACATCCAGTACTACACTTTCATTGGTACAGTTTCATCACTGATTCCCCAGGTTTGCTCTCCTAGCATTCGCATATGGAGGTGGTTTACTTACATGATTTCTCCTGTTTTACTGTATTGGCTGATCCTCCAGGGCAATAGTAACTAGCACTGAAGATATTATGCATACACACATGAGTATATCTTACATGTGTATAATACATGTGTTATATTATCAGGAATGGATACTGAATTGTGTCCAACATTTTCAGCATCTGTTGGGATAATTATGTGATTTCTCTCCCTACATTTATCAGTATGATATCTTATAATGGATATCCTCATACAGAGTAGACTTGTATCCCTGGCATGCATGTCACTCAATTATGATCCTTTTTTTTTTTTTTTCCAAGCTATTGCCTTGGGTAGAGTGCTGTGGCATCATAGCTCACAACAACCTCAAAACTCTTGGGCTTAAGCAATTCTCATGCCTCAACCTCCCAAGTAGATGGGATTACAAGCACCCACCACACCACCTGGCTATTTTGCCGTTGTTGTTGTTGCATTTGTCATTGTTGTTTGTGGCAGGCCCAGACCAGGTTTGAACCTGCTAAGCTCAACATATGTGGCTGGCACCCTACCCCACTGAGTCATGGGTGCTGCCAATCTATTATTTTCTTAATGTATTGTTACTAACCTCAAATCTATAAGTACCAAAGGTTTTTAGCAATGTCATTAAAGACAATATCCCTAGGGCACTTAGCAAATTGATTGGTGCTAAATCAGAATTCTGGGAAAGGTACCAGGAGTCTGCTTTTAATAAGCCCTTGCAGAGGCAGTCGTGCATGCTGAGAGCCCCTGGTGTGCTGTGTTATTCCATGTGAATGTTTAATGGGAAATCTGTTGCATGAATGCCTTGGTGTCAGAGAGTATAGACTTGCTTTTTGAAATTGTGAGGAATAAAGTGGGTTACCTTCTCTGGTGGCAAGAGCAAAATAACTTTTATTTTCCCCAGCTTATATAGCCGGTTCTGCACATACACACTGTTAATCAATAATCATACAGATACATTGTAAAACTTGGTTATTTTTTCTTAGTGTCTAGAAGTCTACTGATTAACTACTCTACATTATTGTATATATTTTTTTACTTTACCTAAAATAACTCTCAAGGAAAAACATGCCATCAGCCATTTACCCACATATTGATAAGGTCACAGACTCTATCGTGGGGGAGAAAAGCTGAATGAATGCATGCTCTTTGAAGCCCCAAGCCATCTGGAGGCAGTAATTTAAATCTTAAAAGAACACATTGTAAAATATTCCTAAAACATACCAGTGACCTGCATGCAGGCCCCAGCCTCCAGCCAGTCCTAGAATACGGGGAATTTTATCTACAACTCTCTTCAAGCTATTTGGCTTAAAGGAGTTCTGACCTAGTCTCTAATAGAATGTGTTTAATAAGATTTTTTACTTGTCACTCTCAGACAGGCTGAGACAAAGGCATATAGGCTTTTCGCCTATAGAAATCACTATAGGACATGTTTACTTTAGCACAAGGCTTACTCTATGATTCCGTTACTTCATGTCTTAAAATTATAGATTCTATATCTAGAGCCAGCTATAGGAAAGTAAATGATATGAAGAAACTAAAATCTAAGATAGTAACTGCCACTTGAATATTTATCCACTGATCTAATCACTCATTTATTCAACTATTTCTAGTGCTATATAAGGATGAGGATACTAATATGTGTAAGACATAGCTTCTGTACAAGAGTAGGAGAAATTGAAGATTATACAAATATTTGTAAAATATTAGGCATTATGTTAGAAATATTTTCCAAAACTTTTATGCTCTTGAGGGAGGAGATGGGTCAAATAAGATTTTAAAAAGGAAGTAATACTTCCAATGAAGTATTTGTAGTGGAGGAAGAAATTGATTGCAAAAATCTCATTTACATGAAACACTTTAGAAGTGCATTTAATGCGATGCGTTAGTACACAGCCTACCAACTCCTGTTAAACACCATTGTATAGGATCACTCATCTACATAAGGAAAATGTTTAAAAGGAGGAATCTCTAGGGCGATGCCTGTGGCTCAGTGGGAAGGGTGCCAGCCCAAAATACCAAGGGTGGCAGGTTCAAACCTGACCCTGGCCAAAACTGCAAAAAAAAAAGGAGGAATCTCTATATCTAACCTATTACTGAGTTTATTTCCAAGATGCCCATACTTAATAGAAACTTTGAATAGCATTGATAGCAAAAGAGAAAACATCAGGAATAAATGGAAACTTCAATAAATGGAATATGAACTACCATTATTATGCTCTAAATTCTCTTGAAGAAAACAGTTTATACTCTTTCTCCACTAGAATCCATGATGGTTCTGCTCCATTTATTCTTAGTGTCAGGCTTTGCTTTTCCAGTAACAACTGCTATGTGAAAGTGGGACCATAAAATGCTGCAACTAACTCTCACTCTAGGGTAGTGGGTTGGGGGTGACTTTGGATGGATGCATTCTTTCTTACCACATGATGAGATAAGAGGGCATTTTAAAGTACAAACCTGGTGCCACTTGCTGTGAAGAAAATTCTTCAATAAAGGATTCCTTTATTTCCTAGTTTTAATTACAAACATTTTTATTTACCCAAGTCTGAAAAATTTCCTTCTGCTTTGGATTAAATGTGCTACAAATGATATGTGCATCTGGTGGCACTGGTGCACACCTGGCATCTGATGTAAACTCCTGCAGGTGTCAACTAAGATGGAAGCAGATGTCACACTGAGGCTGTGGCTAATCTACTCCATCACTCTGCAGTTACTCATTAAATCATTAAGATAAAGTGTTCATATTTGAATACCCTTGGGGATTGCCTTGCCAAAGGGAAGACAGAAAGCACTTTAATATGACTTTTAACAAATGTGTAGCCTTCCAGATTAACAATGTATATCCTGCATGCATCCTGAAATAGAAAAATGCCCATATATAATATACAATTTATTCTGAACACCCTGTTTAAGTAGCATATTTTCTTTGAAAAACAATAAAATTTAATGTGCCTGAAATATAAAAATGCCCATATATAATATACAATTTATTCTGAACACCCTATTTAAATAGTATATTTTCTTTGAAAAACAATAAAATTTAATGTTTGACCTAGGCTATATTAATTTTAGCAATTTATTAATTTACAGTTGGAAATCAGTGGATAAATTATATATCATTCTGTGGTCTCAGAACACATGCAGAGCTTGAAGGGAATCTTGTCACTGAGCTTATCTACGTCCACAGCAAATTGTTAATTGCTGACGACAACACAGTTATTATTGGTAAGTATGGTGCATGGTCTGTAATTGTTCCCTGCCAGTCAACTCACCCCAGGCAACTTTGGTTTCTCTTCCTCTCAAGCTTCCTCTGTAGCTGAGACAGTAACACAACATCTAAACCTCTTCTGAAGCAATCAGTTTCTCTTATATCCTTTCTAACACATTTTTACCTATGCAGAGGCCGAGGGGCAGAGCAATTCTATGGACTTTGAATGAATTACAGTATCCACAGACAGTGAGTTAACCCAGCAGTCTACACTAGTTTGCTTGATCTCTTAATTCTTATGTCCCTTATGTTTATTTTGAATCCAAGTGACTGGGTTTCAGGGATTAAAGAGTGGGCAGAAATAGGGAGGAAAAGTGTGTTATAAGCAAGTATCTTGTAGTAATCTGTATGTGTCTATACCACATCCACCTGAACTACCTAACCATTAGCACAAATCTGAAGTTGTGTAAAAGTCAAATCAGAAGAATAGTAAGATACACTGCCTCTGTGCTTACCCTGGCTTTTCCTAACATCGTGTCTGGGTGCCGTTAGTCAGATGTAGAGCAGTCCAGCTTTGCTACTGGGTGTGGGTGAAGAGAGACTTGTGTGTTGATGACAGACCACAGCACAGACCTGTGCTAAGGTCTGCAGTCTTTTCTAGTTAAGGATCCAGGATTTCTCCCAAGCCTATCCCCATGACAGACTAAGGAGAGAGTTACGATTGTACTTCCTACCCAGATTAGATTAACGTGGCCAGAAAGGTTCCTTTTCATTTTTTTATATGCATGGAAAGTTTTGTATTTTCCATCATTGACTTGTTTTGCCTTCTAATATTCTGTAAAATGAACACTGAAAAACCAGGATGAGTAACAGAGTATTAATAAGCAGCTAGATACATGTATAAGAAGAAACCAGGGTGGAGCATGTCATTTAGAGATAGGATGTGTCCTACTTATGGGAATTCTCCTCATCTGTTTTAAGTAAAATGTAATTGTTCCCCTATAATAAGATCATTCCTTATTATTTAAGAAACTAAATGTTATGGAGTATTTTGAAAGTTTTTGACAATAAATATGATCTTTATCCTCTGCTGAGAAAAGAAAAAGTATCTCACATCTAGGAGCGATGAGGCTGCCTTGTGTGGCATTGATTTAAAAAGGAAAGGTAATCCTGAAGTCAGAAGATGTATATATTACAGTACGCTGCATTGTGGGGAGACACACACACGTTCTTTTAATACTTGAATAGCGTGTTTAAGAAAAATATCTTGTTCTTCGATATCTTTTTCTATAGGGATTGAACCTCTTTAGGGGTTTAGTCTTCCTCCACTTCCCCAACGTACAAGGTGTCTCCTGTTTCCCCTAGGCTTGTCTGGCCTTGCTCTTCAAAAAGGAACCTCAGAGTATTTTTATATTAAATTTGGCAATAAGAGAAGGAAAGAAAAAATATTGATGTTTCCTGAAATGGAAAAATAAATAAACAAAACCAAGTAAAATACAGGAGGTCTCTTGAATAAGATTTCAGAACTTGAAGTGAAAATTGACAGATAGAACTATTTTCCTTTGACAGGTCATTTCAGCATTCAGCCTTTATATAAAGTATAAATACAAAGTAAAATTTCCATGTCAGAGCTAACAGTTAAATAGATTTGTTCAGTTTTTTAATTGACTTATTTTCTCTGAGCCTGCAAGGTGACAGTTGATTTAGGCTAGCAATCGTTGATCAACTTGGAATACAGTTTACATCCACTCTCTTCAGGTGTAGCCCTTGGGAGTATGAAGAGGTCTTCTTCACTCAGGGAAGATAAATGCATTACAATTATGCACAAAAAAATCACAAGGGCACAATATTGAATGAAAGAAGCATATCTCAGAAGATTATATGCTACATTATTCCACTTACATAAAAAGTCAGAAGTGAACTATTTTTTGTTTAGAAAAACACGCAGAGCATGTGAAGCCAGAATTCAACATCAAGTCTCATGCTGGGTTAGGAAACGGTGCGAAAGGGAAGTGCTATGGCCTCTGGGATGTTGTAATACTGTTTGCAGCCTAGGTAATGAATTTAGTGATGTTTATTTTATTATTGCTATGTATTTTTTATATGCTCTTTTGTATTTTATTATATTTCACAACTTTTAAGAAGTTTGCTAACAACAGACTCAGTATAGGTCATTTTCTAGAAACTAAGTGGTCTTAAATGATCAAACCACTTTTTGAAACCTTTATTTTGCAGTTACCATAAACAGAATATTCACTGTGAACAATTCAAACTCTAAGGGTATGTATAGAGCAAAAGGTCAAAATTCCCTTTGTTTTCCTCCAGCTCTTCACTGGAAAGCACCCAATACTCTTAACAGTGCCGTGTGTATGTCTCTGGATCTTGTTCACTTTTCTTCCTCGTGTGCTATATAAAAATAGGGTAACACCATGTCTGCCACTCTGAATTTTATTTTCAGAATACAGGAACATTTAATAGGAATGGAGGTAGTAGCATTTATATCCATCTATAACTCATTGTCAGTATCTTGTTTATTCAATTCATTTAGAATTTTCTCATCACTTTCTTCACACTCCAGTTAGACAGCAGCCCTCCTATTCGACAAGGCCCTTTTGCTCCATGTCATTTATGCAAATGTGGCTGAGCGTCAGTGCTCTGGGCAATGCTGGGCTGGCCTGTAAAGCCCTGTCTCTGAGAATCCCAGCTCAGAATGCAGGATGTTCCTTCCCTCCAGAGTGTGGGGGCTACTGTAGTGAGAGGGCTTGGGGTCATTTTAGGAGAGGGTGTGGGAGGTGTGTGGGAGGCTTCTGCCTCCAGGAGGGCTTAGCCCCAGCTCTCTTGACAGTGATCAGAGCAAGATCAGTATCCACCTGGTCTAGCCCCCTCCTGCCAGCAGCCTCTGCTAGGTCTGAGGGAGAGTGGTACCCTAAAGCAGCATGATGAGGACTTCATAGTGCACACATGGGGTGACTTAGCCAGAGAAGAGACTTCTTTAATACAAATGCTGTATTCAAGCAAATTGTTCCTTCCTGTGGCAATGTTCTCTGGTGCAGATATTATAGAGTTAGTAAGTGTCTGATAATAAAGCCAGTAATTAACCTTTGTAGAGTGTTTTTACATGCTCTTACTTAATTATCCCAACAACCCTACAAGGCCTAGATTGTTATCTTATTTTATGAAAGGTTATATTAAAGCTGAGAAAGATTAAGTAAATTTCCCAAAGTAATTCTGTAGCTAAATATACAGCTACAGATTTTATATCTTATTCAAAATATCAGTATATACATAAAGGATGATTTGCTAACAACAAAACAAAATGTTTCAAAGGTTCCTATCTTAGTGCTCTCACGTTTCTGAAGGTTGCTCCATCCTTTCTCTGTTACCGACAGCCACCATGAGGCACCACTCACACCCACAGTCATCATAGATTTGTGTATCATCTATATGGTAAGACCCTGATGAATGAATTGAAATCTCTTCAAGAAAGGGCAGATTTTTCTCATGCAGAATTCTCGACACTTGGGCTCTGGCTGTCCTGGTCACCTGTCTGGCTTGGCCCTTCTGCTGCATGTCAACAGAAGCAGCCAGTGTTGTACCAGAGCAAGAGAAACAAGAAGGAAAGAGTCTGTTGGGCCTTTTCTGTAGTGGTAGGTGCCTGAAGGGTGTCATGAAGCCTCCTGATCAACACAGAAAGTGAGTGGGGTTTCTGTACATGGCAGAGGATAGCAGAAGGCCTAGTATGATGACAGCAAGTATTTGCCTTTAACATGTGAAAGTGACATCCTCAGCTTATTTGGACTTATAATGGAGGGAAGATGACACAGAAGCTTCTGGCACACCACACCAGTAAGGCAAGAGAATGAGAAGCCCAGGCCACAGATGATGCCCTGTACTTGAGATTATACTCTATTGATCATGAAGGTGCTCTTGGGCTTTGTTGTTCAAAATTATATGGCCATGACTCAAAATCTACAGATAATCTGCGTCTTAATCCTGAAGGCAGAGCCATCCTCTGCTGAGCTGGTAGGCACTCCAACTTCCCTTCAGTGCTCAACAAATCTATCAGAATCCTTTGCACCACAAGGTAGAAAATTCAACTAGAAGTATGTAAAACAATAACAAAAATAAATTATTTCACATGAAGGTCAGAAAGTTGAAGAGCTGAAAACCTTTTTTTTCTGCTCTGCTGTCTTCAGTTTGTCTGTTTGTCCACTAGTGGTTGCAAAGTAGCTGTAAAAGCCCCTGAAATCTCATCTGCATCAATCTCTTTAAGCCAAAATATTCAAAAGCTGGAAGAGATAGCTATTTCTTGTGTTCCTTTATACAAAGGAGAGAAACTTTCTCAGGAGCCCTTAGAAGACGTTCCTTCATGTTCCACTGACAAGAACCACATCAAGTGCACGTTCTTATGTGTCATAGGAAAAATGATAAAATTACCAAGTCTGGCTTAAACTGATCAAGACCCCCCCTTGGGTTAGGGAAGGGCCCACCACTCCAAGTACATCTTCCCTCAATAACCTGAACAAGGTAAGTTAGCCAGAAAGTAAGTAAGGTTTTCTTAGCCAGAAAGACCTGAGTGGGGAGGGCAGGCAGCAGGATCTGCCACAGTAGAAGGTGTTCAGTCTCATCACTTTCTCCTTACAGGCTCTGCCAACATAAATGACCGAAGCATGCTGGGAAAACGTGACAGTGAAATGGCTGTCATTGTGCAGGACACAGAGACAGTCGCTTCAGTGATGGATGGAGAAGAATACCAAGCTGGCCGGTTCGCCCAAGGACTTCGGCTGCAGTGCTTTAGGTCAGCCCTCCAGAGTGGTGTCTCTCTGATGTAGATATTTCTACAGCAACAGGTGCTGGGATCTAGCTCTGTGCTCTGGCCCTTAGCACAAGCGTCATCCCAAGTTCTTCTTTGTCTAAAGCAGTATCGCCTAATGTATAGGGTGTGTACCCCTAGCAGTGTGTCAAACAACTTTGCAGGTACATGAATACTTTGTTTTTTTAAATTATTTATTTCAAAGAATTACAGGGTACAAATGTTTTGTATTGTTCTTGATGATGTTAGCATTGATAAGATGATGTTTCCTTCTTTACTTTGGTTGGTTTAAAGCCTATTGTATCTGCGTATAAGATTGCAAAACCTGCTTTTTTCTCTTTGCCATTTGCCTAGAATATAGATGACCATCCCTTCACCTTGAGTCTAAGGTTATCTTTTGAGCTAAGGTGAGATTCTTGTATGCAGCAGATATCTGGCCTGAGTTTTTGTATCCAGTCAGCCAACCTATGCCTCTTTAGAGGACAATTTAAACC
>CAUYON010101529.1:0-15230 GCA_963573935.1 Arctocebus calabarensis | reverse complement strand
ATCTTCTCCCCACTGAATGTTTTTAATTGGCTTGTCAAAGATCAATAACTTGATCAAATCAAGTAGCTGGGTTCATCTCTTGGTTCTCTATTCTATTCTATATGATGTATGAAAATTTTCTTATAATAGCTCACAATATTTTTTATTTTCTTGTAATGCAGCTGTCTATAACTAATGATAATTTTATACCTTTCTGTCTTTGTGTTATATCCCTACTTTTTCACTCTTATTATTGCACTGGGTAGAAAGGACTTTGAGAAATCTCTCAAACATCGGTCATGCCTTCTTTAGTATAAAAATTTCAGAGAATGTGCTTTTTTTTTTTTTGTAGAGACAGTCTCACTTTATCACCTTCGGTAGAGTGCTGTGGCGTCACACAGCTCACAGCAACCTCCAACTCCTGGGCTTTGCTGATTCTCTTGCCTCAGCCTCCTGAGTAGCTAGGACTACAGGCGCCTGCCACAATGCCCGGCTATTTTTTTTTGTTGCAGTTTGGCCGGGGCTGGGTTTGAACCCACCACCCTCAGTATATGGGGCCGGCGCCTTACCAACTGAGCTACAGGCGCCACCCAAGAGAATGTGTTTTTTTTAAATGATTATCCAGTCCTTGCATTTTATCTGTGAACTTAGATTGTATTTTGCCCTTTTGCGTTACTTTGATATTGAAATAAAATACAATAAATACCTTTTACAGCAAAAATTGTCACTGTAAATTCTGTATGTGATGAGGATACCAAATTGCATCTTTTTGCCTCTCTTGCATCTTTGGCTTTTATAAATTTTAGGATTTTCCCAAATAGCAAGATAGCAGCCTGAAACCACTTTATATCCTTGGTTTTCTCATATACAATTACTGTCAGACACTTAATAGGGAAGGTGATAGCTTATCCACAGGACTTTTTATTTGGACTAACCTTCTGTCTGCTCTTATGGTTTCAAAATTAATTTCAGATGCCCACAGAGACTTCCTGTGAGTTAATATTAATTGTCAGAAGCATGTATAAATTACACTGTATTAGAGACATTGTTCTCTATTCAGGAAATCTGATTATGCAAGTATGCTGATGACTCCAAAGTTTTTATCAGTCTGATTTGTCTCTCTAGTTTTTTATTTTTCTATCCAACTGCTTCCTGGATAGGCATCTTCAACTCAATGTATTTATTTGACTTAGCCCTCAGTCTTAGCCCTACTTCTCCCATTGTCCTGTTGCCCAAACTACTTCCTCCTCTCATTCTCATATTCTTTTTTAATTACTAGATCCTCTTTTTCCTGTAACAGAAATTTCTTTCTTGTCTCCTCCTTTTCCGCCATACAATCTTTTATGTGGACTATTGCAGTAACCTCCTCAGAACATTTCACACTTAAATAAAAAATAGAGACAGTGTTTTGCTATGTTGCTCAAGGGGGTCTTGAATCCCTGGGTTTTAGTAATCCTCCTACGTCAGACTTCCCACTGGCTGGGAATAAAGGCATGCACTTGGCTTCACACTTTTTAATCAACATTCTCCTCCAAGTAAAGGAAAAATAATTTCCTTCTAGTATAGTATAGGGGTTGAGAGTATGAATTTCAGTATTAAACCAACTTGGGCTTGAAGTTTGACTGCCACTTATTGCTACGTGACCTAAAAATTATACATAACTTCAAAAGTATACCAATGGACACATGAGTTGTGTCTAGTTTTTGGCTGTTTATATACATAAAATGTTTATAGCATGTATACATATTTAGATATATAAACACTATATATACATATATAAAATCCACATACATATACATGTAGCTGCTATAAACATTTTTGTGCATAGCTTTTGGTGAACATGAGCACTTATTTCTGTTAGATATTTGGTCATAAATATAATGTTTAGATTTAAATTTTTGCCAGTTTTCCGAAGTTGTTATATCATCAGCAATATAAGGGATTATTAAACCTTAATAAAGATAAATTAAAAGTAAAAATAAAAAGGTATTTGGAGACACTCATCTGAGAAAATAATTCTATGTGTATTTAGATGGAGGAAGTGATTCTAATATACCTAATTCTAATACCTACTTTGCTTAGTATTATGAAAAAGAAATGAGTTAGTGCATACAAAATGGTTTGTAAGCACAGTGCCTTAGACACAATAAGGATCCAAAAAGTATACTGCTGTTATTATTGTCATTAATCATTGTCATCATGATTTAAATGATTCTTATGAATGTTGCATGTAACTGTGTAATATTAGTATTTATTTTACTTGAATATTTTCCCCAAATATTCAAGAAAACTGGATAATCTTGGGAAAAATACTGTTTATTAAATAGCTTTGGGTATTTCCTGTCATACTGGGTATATAAATATTCTAATTTGTGAAGCCCTGTTTTAGTTCTGCCCAGATTCTAGTTTCTTCTTGATCCAGCCCATTTTCTGCATAGCCCTTTGAGTTATTCTTTTCTTTCCGAGACAGAGTCTCATTTTGTCACTCTCAGTAGAGTGCTGGAAATTTTTATTCCTCTCTCTTTCTCTCTCTCTCTCTCTCTCTCTCTCTATATATATATATATATATATATCCCCTAGCAACCTTCAACTCTTGAGCTTAAGTGATTCTCTTGCCTCAGCCTCCCAAGTAGCTGGGACTACAGGCGCCTACCACAATGCCTGGCTATTTTTTTTGTCAGTGTTATTTGGCAGACCCAGGTCGGGTTCGAACCCACCAGCCCTGGTGTATGTGGCTGGTGCCCTAGCCGCTGAGCTACAGGCACTGAGCTGAGTTATTCTTTTAAAATTCAGTTCTGATCATAAATTACATGACTAAAAAAAAAAACCTGGCTGTGCCTGTGGCTTAAAGGAGTAGGGCGCCGGCCCCATATGCCAGAGATGGAGGGTTCAAAACCCAGCCCTGGCCCCAAACTGCAAAAAACAAACAAAAAAACCCCCCAAAAAACCTGCTTAAAATCCTTTGACTGACAGCTTCCTGTTGCCTCTAGGATAAAATCCAACCCCTTTCATAACCTTTTCCCACCATTTTTCTTTAATACTCTTATAATGTGTCTATGCAAATCTACTTGCCTTATTCTTTCACCCTCCTGGTCTGGTCCCTTTGCATAGAAGACCCTATTTTTAAACTTCTTTATTTTTTTCTTTTGAGACTGTGCCCCACTTTGTTGCAGGTTAGAGTGCTGTGGAGTCATAGATCATAGCAACCTCAAACTCCTGGGCTCAAGTGATCTTCTTGCCTCAGCCACCTGAACAGATGGGACTACAGGCATACTCCATGACACCTGGCTAATTTTTCAATATATTTTTCTCGCTCTTGTTTAGGCTAGGCTTGAACTCCCGAGCTCAAACAGTCCACCTGCCTAGGCCTCCCAGAGGTTAAGTGTTAAGATTACATGCGTGAGCCACCATGCCTGGCCTATTTTTGACTTGTTAGCAGTGCTTTCCTCTATAAGGTTTAGTTGAAGCATTTCTGCCTCACAGAAGCTCTCTTTTTTAATTTCCATATTCTCTATCCAGTATCACACCAAATATTGGTGAAGTCCAATTTATCAATCCTTTTGTTTAACGAGTAGTATCTTTTGTGCCCTGTTTGAGAAAATGTTTGTATACCCCAAGTTCACGGAGATACTCTCCTATGAGACTTTATTGTTTTATCATTTGCATTTAGGCCTACTGCCATTTAGAATTAATGTCTGTATTTAGTTTGGGGTAGAGATCAAAGTTCAGGTTTTTTTCTCATTTGAATATCCAATTAACCCAGCACTGTATATTCATAAGACTACATTGCCTACTGGTTTTGTCATAAGTAAGATATAAGGTGTGTGTGTGTGTGTGTGTGTGTGTGTGCATGGCTTTATATTCTGTTAATCTTTTTGTCTGTCTTTATGCTGGTAGGATATTGTTTAATTACTATAACGTGTTAATGAGTCAAGATATCTGATAATTTGATTGTTGTGGCTTTGTTCTATGTCAAGATTGCTTTGGTTTTTCATTGTTTTATATGTGTGTGTATTATATATATATAAGGGTAAAACTAAAGAATTATATATACACACACATACACACACAGACACACATGTTTAAGAATTACCTTATCAGTTCCCCCTTCTCCACTTAAACATTCTGCTGGAATTTTGATTGGGATAGCATTGAATATTATGTATTTGAGTCATATATTCCATAAACATAGTATTTCTCTTTCAGCAATGTTTTATAATAATGTTTTTCAATGTGGGACTGTTAAACGTATTATTCTTTAGTTTTATCTTTAGGTTTTGTGTATGTGCATGTATGTGTATGTGTGCATACTTGCTATTGTGAGTGGTATTATTCCTTGATCTAGATATTCAACATTAGAGAATAGGGTTTTTGTTCAGTCATCTGTATTCCCATATAATTTTATTTTTTTATTGTTATAGTTTTATTTTATATAAGTAATGTGTAAACTTAAATAAACTTAAATAACTATTTATTGATGCAAAAGATTAAAACATTATCTTTTCTAGAAATAACCACTGTTACCAGTTTGAAATGTATTCTTCTAGATCTATACTGTCCACTCTGGGTAGCCACGGTAGCCAATAGTTACTACTACGTGTGGCTATTAAGCATTTAAAATGTGAGTAGTCTGAGGCTGGGAAAGGTGGCTCATTCTTGTAATCCTAGCACTCTGGGAAGCTGAGGCAGGTGGATTGCTTGAGCTCAGGAATTTAAGACCAGCCTGAGCAAGAGTGAGACTCCATCCGTACTAAAAATAGAAAAATTAGCCAGGCTGATAGCAAGTGCCTATTGTCCCAACTAGTTGGGAGGCTGAGGCAGGAGGATCTCTTAAGTCCAAAAGTTCCAGGTTGCTGTGAACTATGATAATACCACAGCACTCTACCCCATATGACAAAGTGAGACATGAGTTTGTCTCAAACAAACAAACAACCCCCCCCAAAAAAACTATTAAGAAATGTGGGTAGGCCTGGTGCCTGCAGCTCAGCAGTTAGGGTGCCAGCCATATACCATACATTGGGGCTGGCTGGTTCAAACCCTGCCTGGTCCTGCCAATCAACAATGACATCAACAACAACAACAATAACAACAAAAAAGCCGAGCATTGTGGCCGGCACCTATACTCCCAGCTACTTGGGAGGGTGAGGCAAGAGAATTGCTTAAGACCAAGAGTTTGAGGTTGCTGTGAGCTATGACACCACGGCTCTCTGCTGAGGGTGACATAGTGAGAATGTATCTCAAAAAAAAAAAAAAAACAAACAAATGGCCAGACGAATGGCCAACAAACACATGAAAAAGTGTTTATCATTTTTAATTATCAGAGAAATGCAAATCAAAACCACTCTAAGATATCACCTAACTCCATCAAGATTAGCCCATATCCCAAAGTCCCAAAACACTGGAGGCTGACATGGATGTGGGGAGAAGGGAACACTTCTACACTGCTGGTGGGATTGCAAACTACTAATATAGCATTTTAGGAGAGAAGTATGGAGAATTCTCAAAGATCTAAAACTTGACCTTCCATTTGACCCTGCAATCCCATTACTAGGTATCTACCCAGAAGAACAAAAATCATTTTACCACAAAGACTAGAATGTTTATTGTGGCTAAATTCATAATTGCCAAGCAACCTAAGTACTCATCAAGTCATGAATGGATTCACAAATGGTGGTATATGCATACCAGCCATTATCCAGCCATTAAAAAGATGGAGGCTTTACATTTTTACATAAAGATGGAGTTGAAATACATTCTTCTTAGTGAAGTATCACAAGAATGAAAAAATAAATATCTGATATACTCCATACTAATATGAAATCAGTATACAAATAATTACATGCTCATAAGAACAACAAAACACTAATATAGTTTAGTTCCAGGGTAGAGGGAAGTGGGAGGGTGGAAGAAGGAGGATGATTGGCAGAAGGAGGGAGGGCATGAGGCGGGACCTCTCCTAATGTGCACATTGTGAGGGTGTATAACACGCCCCCTGAGGGAGGGGCTCTTCTACAAATGGAACTTTATCCTGGAAGTGAGAACAATGTCACCTAGAAATTGTACCCTCATATTAATTTGACGTAATTAAAAAAAATTTTTTTTAAATAGATTCTCTAGAATTTACTCATCTTTTTTTTTTTTTTTTTAATATAGAGACAGAGTTTCACTTTGTCACCCCCGGCAGAGTGCCATGGTGTCACACAGCTCACAGCAACCTCCACCTCATGGGCTTACGCGATTCTCTTGCCTCAGCCTCCTGAGTAGCTACGACCACAAGTGCCTGCCACAATGCCCAGCTATTATTTTTTTGTTGCAGTTTGACCAGGGCCTGGTTTGAACCCACCACCCTTAGTATATGGGGCCAGCGCCCTACCTACTGAGCCACAGGTGCTGCCCACTCATCTTCCCCCCTCCTTTGGAGACAGTCTCATTCTTTTGCCCCCACTAGAATGCAGTGATAGCCTCATAGCTCACTGCAACTTCAGACTTCTGAGCTCAAGCAGGTATACACTTGGCTAAATTGCTTTCTTTCTTCATCCTTTTTTTTTTTGTAGTCACCATGCTTGGCCAATTTTTCTATTTTTTTGTAGAGACGAGTCTTCCTTCTTGCTCAGACTGGTCTTGAACTCCTGACCTCAAGCAATCCTCCCATTTCTTTCTCCCAGAGTGCTAGGATTACAGGTGTGAGCCTCTTTCCTGGCTCAGAACTTAATTGTCTGATAACTGGACGTTTGTACCCTTTGACCATCATCTCTGCATTTCCCCTACTCCCAGCCCCAGCAATCACCATTCTATTCTCTGTTTCAATGAGTTTGACTTTTAAAAATTTCCACAGTTTCTTTTTCTTTCTTTCTTTCTTTCTTTTTTTTTTTTTTTTAGAGAAAGAGTCTCAATTTGTCACCCTAGGTAGAGTGCTGTGGTGTCACAGCTCACAGCAACCTCCAGCTCTTGGGCTTAGGCAATTCTCTTGCCTCAACCTCCTGAGTAGCTGGGACTACAGGTGCCTGCCAAACGTCCAGCAGTTTTTTTGTTGTTGCAGTTTGGCTGGGATGGGGTTCGATCCCACCACCCTTGGTATATAGGGCTGGTGTCCTACTCACTGAGCCACAGGCACTGCCCTAAAAAATTCCACACTTAATTGAGATCATATAGTATTTGTCTTTCTGTGTCTAACTTATTTCACTCGGTGTAGTGTCCTCCAGAATCATCTATGCTGTCACACATGGCAGGATTTCTTTCTTTTTTTTTTTAAATGGCTTATATTTCATTGTGTATGTGTATGTGCATATATATATATGTGTATGTGGGGTGGGTGTGTATATCTGTCCATCTCTACATATCACATTGTCCATTCATCCATCAACAGGTATCTTGGCTATTTTGCATAATGTTGTACTGAACATGACAGTACATATATATCTTTGACTTACTTTTATTTTCTGTGGATACATACCCAAAAATGGAATTGCTGGATCATAAGGTAATTCTATTTTTAATTTTTTGAGAAAACTTCATGTTGTTTTCCATATGGCTATAACAATCTACATTCCCACCAACATTGTACAAGGGTTCCCTTTTCTATGCATCCTCACTACCACTTATCTCTTGTCTTTTTGATAGTAGGTGTGGGATCTTGTTGTGGATTTGTATTGTATTTCACTAATTAGTGATGTTCAGTACGTTTTCATATACCTGTTAGCCCTCTATAAGTCTTCTTTCTTATCTTCTATATGGCTTATAAATTGTTTTTTATTCTGTAGGTTAACCTTTTATTTTGATGATTATTTTCTTTGCTGTACTTTTCAGCATGTGTTTATTTTTCCTTTTGTTTTGGTATCATATCCAAAATAAATTTTAAAATGAAAGCTCTTCTCAGATCTTTTAAAATGCCCACCAAAAAAGACTGCTCTAAAAACATTAGCACTTGATACCATTCTTTCAGATTTTTTTTCAAAGTTCCTTTTTTTTGGTAAACTGTGGCCTTCAGTGATTCTTCAGTTATGTAGCACGTTTTGTGTATTTGTTTGTAGTAATAGTTCTCTCCCCACCATATAACTGGGAGCTTCTGGAGAGAAAGGAACGTAGCCTATTTATAGTAGTAACTTATCCATTCATTCACTGAACATGTTTTCTTTGTGCACATGTTCCAGGTGCTGTAATGCCTTTGAGTATAAAGATGAATATGCCATTGTTCTTGCCTTTGAAGCACATCCTTCTGGCCCCCTCCTAAAGTGTTCCAGGTACTTACTGGTCTGGGAGAAAAACAGGGAGGGTGACAGTAGGTAAAGAGTGCCCTTCTCTTTTTAGTTCCTAGGAGTGGTGCTCTTTGTTTTATGAAGCCAACTAGTCAATACCAACTGACTTTATTAATCTTGTCTTTTCTGTAGTCATTTTGCTCTCAGTAACTAAAATCTAAAATTCATATTTAGTCAGGATACTCTTAGCAGGTGTGGTGATATACACTTGTAGTACCACCTACTTGGGGCTGAGGTAGGAGAATGGCTTGAGCCAAAGGAATTCCAGGCCAGCCTGGGCAAGATACCAACTATTTAAAAAAAAAATACTGTTTATATTCTGAAGATGCCTTTCACCTAGAAGATCTTTTAAAATGAAATTTTATTCTTTGTGATTGTGAAGAATAAAGCTGAATCATAATTATTTATCAATTTATGGCACCTATATGTTTGCACAAATAATTATTGACCAAAAAAAGACTATTTGAATTCGTGAGAAAATTGAGCCGTCTGGATTCCCTTTAGAATGTGGCTACAGGAAATTAATTAGATAGTTGTAATGACATCATCTTGACCACAACACTTTCTCTGAAAACAATGATATTTTTCTTGGATCTTTCTGCAGACATTTCTTTACACCATGTGTATTATTATATAGTTTGCAGTTGTGCTAATATAAAATCCATACAAAAGTCTGTGGGGGGTGTATGTGAGTGGGGGGATGTGTTTGAGAAAGAGACGGAGATAAGAAAGAAGAATGTAGTTGAGGTAATTACTTCTGGTCGTACAGGAGAGTGGATTACAAGGTAAAAAACATTTCATTTTAACAGAGAGCTGTTTCATTATGGGATGTATTAAGTACACAGGGGAAGGCTTGGCAATCTTTTCTGAGGTATGTGTCTTACAGGCTTTTGAGAAACAAATAGGATTCTTAAACTGTAACTTTCAACTCACTGAAAACTGTGGGACTTGGGAAGTAGGCATTTGTGAAGAATGAAGACAGGACATCAATTTCTTGATTGTGCTCTTTGTGCTTTGCATTATAAATCAGCGGAGTCAGGCCTTTTGGGCCCGCAATGAGTTATAAAAAGCTCTTTTTCTTCTACTAATAAAATAGTTATCACCTCAAAAGAAAGTGTACAGCCAGTGAATATGTGTGTATGTGTATGTAATGTATAATATGTTTGCAAATTCTCTGCTGCTACCTATTCCATTTTTCCTGACTCTCTTTTTTTCAAGTTCTACTTTGTCATTACTTTATTATATTTTTAGTTTTCCTCTGTAAACTTTGCTATCTCTCCATATGTAGAACAGAAAGAACTTCAGATTAGGGATTAGGAGATTGAAATTCAAATTTTACTTAACAAACGCAAACATTGTAACCTAATTGTACCCTCACATTAATCTGAAATAAAAAATAAAAATAAATAAAACTACAGAAAGAATAAAGTGAAAGGAAACTAAAGTACATTGATTATAAACAACAACAAAAACAAAACAAATTCTGTTTTGCCATTAGGGGCCATATATCACGAGCAGACCTTTTCTAGAAGTTCTCTGGGTTTCTAGGTCGTCATCTGTAAAACAAGAAGACCAATTCTTTGAGATTTAGATTTAGACCAAATCTAGATCTAAAACCATGGTCATTTTTAGAGCTCTATTGCCCATATGTATTAGTTGCATGTGGTTATTTTAAATTAAATTTAGTTAAAATGAAATAAAGTAGAAAATCAGTTTCCCAATCATTGTAACCATATTTTAAGTACTCAACTGCTCATTGTGGCTAGTGACTATTATATTGGACGGCACAGAAAAGAAATTTCAATTACATTGGGAAGTTCTATTAATTAGAAAGTGCTACTAAAGTCTCTTATAGATCTAGTCTTTATTCAGAGGATGTCAGTGTGAATCATAGACTATTTTATTTTTACATAGTGTCTGCTGTTTATGTTAGGATCATTTATATTCTCCCTGTAGATACACAAAAGAAAGAGGGAAGGTCCTGCTTCTAATAATGGCACAGTAGCTCCTCTCAGTCCAGCCACAAATAGCAATTATAAACTCTGGGCAAAATATAAAACAGACAGCTATGTGGAAGTACTGGAGAGTGCCCAAAAGTATGCAGAAATTGGGAGAGAACACTTGAAAGAAAGGAATAACACTAGAATTAATTCCCTATTTTTATGTCTATCCCTCCACCCCCTACCCAGAGTGCAGGCCCTCATCCCACGGTGCTGCCAAAACGTGTACAGAAACCTGTGTCTTATTGGTCAAGGAATCACAGGACAGAGTCTGGGCCATAACAGCAATTAGAAAGTGAGGGGGAAATCCTAGAAAAGAATGAGCCACCAAGGGCTCCAAATTCTACATATAAATTCTGATCACATCTCCAGGTAACCCCCAAAGTAAGCATGTGAGGGCAGATTCCAAGCAACTCAGCTAAGGCTGGAAGAACTGAATAGAGATTTTCGCTGATACCCACTTTAAGAGCACCAGTTTGGTGTTTGAGTGGATTAGAGTTAACTGCTTAATAAAACAAATAAACAAAAAAAGGTCGGTACTCTACATAGTGTAACATAACAATATTTCAAGTGTCTACAATGTATCATTCATGGTGTCCAAGATATATTCCAAAATTATTAGACATATGAAGAAATAGGAAAATGAAACTTAAACTCAAGAGAAAAGGCATTCAATGAGACTAACTCCTAGATGAACCAGACAAATGTCAGAATTAATAGAAAAGGGTTTTGAAAGTTATTATAACTATGTTCATATGTGCAAAGTAAAATATGCTCATAAGGAATGAAGAGATAGGAAACTCAACAAGACAAATAAAAACTATAAGAAAGTAAAATGGAGGCTTGGACTTGTAGCTCAGCGGCTGGGCTGCCGGCTACGTACACTAGAGCTGGCAGATTCAAACCTGACTGGGCCTGCTGAACAAGAATGACAACTACACAACTATGACCAAAAAAAAAAAAAGTAGCTGGGCATTATGGTGGGCGCCTGTAGGTCCAGCTGCTTGGGAGGCTGAGGCAAGAGAATTGCTTGAGCCCAAGAGTTTGAGGTTGCTGTGAACTGTGATGCCACAGAACTCTATCGAGGGTGACATAGTGAGACTCTGTCTCAGGAAAAAAAAAAAAAGAATGTAAAATGGGAAAATAAGATATCTGAAATAAAAATCCTCACTGGATGGGCTTAATACATTAGAGATTACAGAAAAAGAGGCATAACTTTGAAGACAGATCAATGGAAGGGATCTAGTCTGAAATTAGAGAGAAAATAGATTAGGAAGAATAAACAGGCTAGTGCAGTGGCTCATGCCTGTAACCCTAGCATTTTGGAATGCTGAGGTAGGAGGATCACTTGAGGCTAAGAGTTTGAGACCAGCCTGAGCAACACAGTAAGACCCCATCTCTTAAAAAAAAAAAAAAGAAAAAATTAGGCAGGCATGGTGGCACATGTTTGTAGTCCCAGCTAATCAAGAGGGTAAGGTAGAAGGATCTCTTGAGCCCTGGGAGCCTGAAGTTGCAGTGAGCTATGATGATGCCACTGCACTCTAGCCTAAGTGATAGAGCAAGCTGTTAAAAAAAAAAAAAAGAAAGAAAGAAATAACAAAGATGGCCAGAAGACCATGGAAAAAATCTTCAAAGTGCTGAAAGAAAAAAATTAATTTCCGGCCTCGGCCGAACTGCAAAACAGAAAAATAGCTGGGAGTTGTGGCAGGTGCCTGTAGTCCCAGCTACTTGGGAGGCTGAGGCAAGAGAATTGCCTAAGCCCAGGAGTTGGAGGTTGCTGTGAGCTGTGTGATGCCATGGCACTCTACCAAGGGCAATAAAGTGAGACTCTGTCTCTACAAAAAAAAATTAATTATGTGAACCCAGAATTCAATAACCAACAAAAATAATTTTCAAGAGTAAAAGCAAAAGAAAGATATTTTAATATAAGTGAAAATCAAGAAAATTATCAACAGACCTGCACTATAAGAAATGCTAAAGGAAAATGATATTTGAGTGCAAACACAGAACTTCAGGGACAACGGAAGAGCACCAGAGATACTAAATATGTTGATAAATACAAAAGACTACTTTACTTTTTTCCCCTTAATTTCTATAAAATATATATGGCCATTTAAAGCCAAAATTATAAAATTATGTTGTTGGGAACACAAAGTGGTGCAACCATGTCAGAAAATGGTCTTGCAGTTTCTTTTAAAATCTAAACATATGCTAACTCTGTGGCTAGCAATTCTGCTCCTAGGTATTTACCCCAGAGAATTGAAAATACATGTCTACAAAATGACTGGTGCAAGAATGTGCAAAACAATTTATTTACAACATGGAAGAATGAGTATCAAAGCTGCTGTATATTTATAAGATATATACAGCATCTTTCATATGAAAGTGTGAGTGATTATAAATTGGTTTCATAGTAGTACTGAGTACCCTGGATATATATATTTTTCCATTCCTAGATACTTTCCTAAGAAGAATATTTTCCAGCTCCATCCGATGTAAACATAAAAGAGGTTAAAGTCTCCATTTTTTTTAATGCTGCATAGTATTCCATGGTATACATATACCACAATTTACTAATCCATTCATGGGTCAATGGGCACTTGGGCTTCTTCTATGACTTGGCAATTATGAATTGAGCTGCAATGAGCAATCTGGATAAAAGAGGGAGGGGGAGGGAGAAGGGAGAAGGGAGGGGTGTAGGCCAATAGAGGGAGGGTTAATAGGGGACCACACCTATGGAGCATATTGCAAGTACAAGTTGGATCTATCAGGTGTAGAACACAAATATCTTAACACTGTAATTGGGTACATGAGCTGAAGGCTATGTTAATTAGTAGGACGTAAGAACTCCAATTTGTACAAATAATCAACACATTGAATCCCATAATGGCATAAATGTATTCATGATTTATGTATAAATGACTTAATTTTAAAAAAAGCAAAAGAAAAAGATATATACAGCAATAGGTACAACTGTCAAAAACATTAGACTATGTGAAAGAAATGAGACACAAAGGATAACATCTTTTATGATTCTATGAATAAGTTCTAGGACAAGGAAACTAATCTGTGGTGAAAACAGTCAGATCAATGGTTATCTTTGGGGGCAGAGATTCACTAGAAGCAATAAAGGGTGATTTCTAGGGTAATGGGAATCTTTCACCTCTTGATATATGTTTGAGTTACCAAGGTGTATGCATTTGTCAAAACTCATCAAATGCTGTATCAAATCTGTTCACTGCACTGTATATAAATTTTACATGAAACATTTAAGTAGGCCAGGAATGATGGTTCACACTTGTAATTCCTAGTACTTTGGAAGGCCACAGCAGGAGGATCACTTAAGGCCAGGAGTTTGAGACCAGCCTAAGTAACATAGTGAGACCCCTATCTCTAAAAATATAGAAAAATCAGCTGGGTGCGAGGATACATGCCTGTAAGTCCCAACTACCTGAGGAGGCTGGAGCAGGAGGATTACTTGAGCCCAGGAATTAGAACTTGTGGAGAGAGGTCATGATGCCACCATACTCTAGCCTGGGCAATGGAGCAAGATTCTGTCTCAAGAAAGGGAAAAAAACCACATAAATATAGAACTTTAATTAGTCCTGTACATGATGAAGTAATTAGGAGTAAAGTATATTAATGTCTAGAACTTATTTTAAATTGTATCAGAAAACAGATTTATGAATAGATGGATAGATATGTGCGAAAGCACATTCAGCAAAAAGCACATTTAGTGGCTTGGCGCCTGTGGCTCAACCAGCTAAGGTGCCAGCCACGTACACCTGAGCTAGCGGGTTCGAATCCAGCCTGGGCCGCCAAACAACAATGACAGCTGCAACCAAAAAAAAAAAAAAATGTCCAGTCGTTGTGGCGGGTGCCTGCAGTCCCAGCTACTTGGGAGGCAGAGGCAAGAGACTCAATTGAGCTCAGGAATTGGAGGTTGCTGTGAGTTATGATGGCACAGCACTCTATCTAGGATGACAGCTTGAGGCTCTGTCTCAAAAAAAAAAAAAAAGCACATTTAGTAAAATGATAAGAGAATGTTAGTGTGTGTATATATAACATCTTGACTATATAGTTCTTTTGACTTTCCTGTATCTTTGTAAATTTTCACTGTAAAATGTTAGAGAAAATTTAAGAATAAAGGATTTGGTGTGAAAGAGAAGTGAGCAGTAATTCTAGTGATTACAACTCTTGGGGAGAGTTGACTCATGGGGAGTAAATTTCACTGGGTACCCCTGGCTTAACCCCTACACCACACACCAAAAAGACAAAAACCACACTACAACTCCCTTGTCCTTCCTGGCTGTATGTACACATCACAGCCAAATATTCATGTATGTCTGAAACCAGGTTCAGTTAAATATTTGAAATGGACAAAGTTCATGCTAGCGTAAAAGAGCCATTTCGGACGCTGGGGGTGCTGGGTGGTTCACACCTGTAATCCTATCACTCTGGGAGATCAAGGCGGGTAGATTGCTTGAGCTCACAGGTTCGAGACCAACCTAAGCCAGAGCCAGACCCTGTCTCTAAAAATAGCCAGATGTTGTGGAGGGCACCTGTAGTCCCAGCTACCTAGGAGGCTGAGGCAAAAGAATTGCTTGAGCCCAGAAATCTGTGGTTGCTGTGAGCTATGATGTCACAGCGCTCTACCAAGGGCAACAAAGTGAGACTCCAAAAAAAATAAAGAGCAATTTACATGGTATGAGTGGACAGAGGGAGTGGCAGTCTCATCTTCTCTGTCTTAGTGATAGCTAGAAATGCTCATTTTGATTGCTTGGTCAGTGGCCTTACAGCATTTTCTGTGGGGAGCTACTTCGCCTTTAGAAAAGGTGGCAAGATGGGAGAGGCATGGAATTTCCTTCAATATTTGCCTTCATCTCCCCTCCACAATTGAGAGGCTGTCAGGTAGCAACAAACACTGTTAGGATGTCCTGTGCTGTTCGTGGTGACCACTCTGTGAAGAGATAGGAACGTAACTAATTGCAGTCTG
>CAUYON010101524.1:0-10481 GCA_963573935.1 Arctocebus calabarensis | reverse complement strand
ACAGGCGCCCGCCACAACGCCTGGCCATTTTTTGGTTGCAGCCGTCATTGTTGTTTGGCGGGCCCGGGGGCTGGATTCGAACCCGCCAGCTCAGGTGTACGTGGCTGGCGCCTTAGCTTGTTGAGCCACAGGCGCCGAGCCAGGAACATATTATTCTCAGTGAAGCATCATAGGAATGGAGAAGTATGAATCCTATGTATTTAAATTTGATATAAGGACAATTAATGACAATCTTCTCAGGTTTATTCACATCTAGTACTTCCTTCATGACATACGTTGCACCTACTGTCTGCAAAGAAAAGGCCTAACTGGCCAGCATCAACCTCTCTTCTGACTTCTCCGGGATTCTTTTGGTAATCACCATTTATCATGAGGACTGAGACTCTCATATAGGATTTGTTAACTTAAATTATTGAGCTAAATTATTTATATCATTTAATTTTTAGAAATCTGAGCTTATGTTCTCAGATAGACTGAAAAGTCCTTACTAGAAAGGCAGTGTGCCTAGGTATCTAGTATGGTTTGAATATATGTTAACTAAATGCGTCAATGAAGAAATGACTAAAAATTAAATAGCTGAATGCCTGATTGGTGCAGTTTTCACTTACAATTTAGGATCTAGCAAGGAAGTGAAAGGCAGAGTTCTTATAAACCGAGGCAAGTATTTAATTAATATTTAGATTATCATTTAATGTTTACGGGCAAAAAGTAGTGATCCACCAAGGGTAGGTAGAAATAAGCTCTTTTGGTCCCACAATCCCTCAGTTAAGCCCCTAGTGTTTGGGAATTTAAGAACAGCATGAAGTTATGGTGACAACCTGGCCATACATGTCAGCCTTCCCTTCTAACCAAGAAGTGATCATGACCTCATTCTCTGGGAAGCCGACTCAGCCCCCTGCACTTGCAGAAAGCCTCTGTGAAGGATTAAATACAATGCTAAATAGAGACAGGACAGAATAAATCCCCCTCAGAGAGCATAAGTTTTTGGGGTAAAAGTCATTGCTAAGTTTTATAATTTATTTTTTTCTCTTGAACCTTTGAAAAGACCAACTCTGGTTTCAGTTTTTGTGTGTGTGTGTGTTTTTTAAAGAAACCTACATGACCACTTCTTCAAATTTGTTCCAGATGGATTCAGTCACAGAATGATTGATTATCCACTCAGTTGCGAGCTATGTGGTTAAGCTCAGAAACCTACAACAAACTGGATTGGAGATGTTTCATGGTTAAGTGGCAGAAAGGATAATCCTTAAACTGTCATTTTAGAGTTAGTGATGAGGAAAGAGGAATTTAGTAGAGCTCCTTATGTCAAGAGAATATATTAGCAAATGGATGGCTGAATATGAGGAAAGAGCACAATGCCCTTTTTTCCCCTTCTAGGCTGCATGGTAAAGGGAATCAAGATCTGACTATGACCTTCTCCCCACAGCCTCTCACTTCCTTCTTCATGGACCAGACCAGCCTGTCCAGGATGCTCTATGCCCAAGGCCAGAGGCTGCCTACACCTGGCTTTGAGGTGCCTGTTTGTTCCACAACCCACTCATCATTGGCATCAGGGCATACTTGGACAAATCTGGAAAATAATCTGAGGGAAAATTAACTGTAAAGAAAATGTCCTTTTCTTCATAGAGAGCCGTAGTATGCTCTTTTAAATGCAATTTAAGAACATTTGGTCCATTTCCATCTCTTTACCAAAAAAGAAAAAAACTTTTGGATTAGTTATTCTTATTTTAGTAGCTGCACTAGCTTTTTCTCTACTCTCTTTCTCTAGTTAATTCACAATCTGGCTACCAGAACATTCTTCTGGGGGACACTGGATGTGGTTGGTGGCCTTCCTTTCATGTCACCACAGGGTTCTATAGCACCGGCCATGGCATGTTAAATTGGTTTCTACCTTTACTGATTAAGCATAGCACACATCATCTCCCTTCCCTTCACAGTGATACTCTACTCCATTAGTACTGTCCTGTTGAAAAGCCATTATCCTGCCTCTTGTTGAGACACCCACTCCCCCAAACCCTAAAAGATTCATGTTAGATTTTGTTGCTTCTGAATTTGTAACTCTTACATAAGCTATTTACTGTAAACTTAGGTTCTGTAAAAGACTTCAGAGGCAAAAGAGAAGTTATAAACATATTTAAATATAAAGATGAGGAAACATATTTAAATATAAAGATGATGATTCTAGGAGCAGGCTTTTGAATACGCTGTGGGAAGAAAAATGTGACCAAAACAGGAGGATTTCTCTGGGAGATGGAGAACATGATTTCCATGATTCTTTAACAAACACAAATATACACTGAGGACAAACACAAATATAATGTTGTGGACAAAAGGTTAACAGAAAGCAAGAAAAGAGTTTATTGAATTTCCTTTATGCAACAGGCATGTGAATACATGTTCGTAGGCAAAAGTAAAGGGAGTTCTTGAGCTTTCTCAGAAAGTTTTTGTTTCGTGGATATTGTTTTATTGTCGAGTGGAATAAAAAGAGGTTTTTATAAAAAATTTTTTTAAATCAAAGGAGATAGAATCACTTAGGAGTGGTTTTGGGGAAGATCGATAGCATTTTAGAAGTTTTAAGTCAATGGAGAGGAAAAGGGTACTCTCACTCCACAGGGCGGCTAGCAGCACCAGGTTCTTCTGTGGACAGCACTTTGCCTGTGCTCTGACCACACCCCGTAGGGCGCCTATCTGAATGAGTCATATAGTTTCCTGTACTGGGGGGTGGGGTTGGGTTTGGATTTTGGGGGGGGAAATCATTGTGACATGGCTCACAATGGCTTCCTGCCATCCCTTGAGTATGTGCCAGATCTAGTGCTTCGTTTCTAATGAACAGAACAGGCAAAACTGATGGGCTGTCACTTCCATAAATAGGTTACAAGGGACTCTGATTTCAGGCTTATTAGCCTCTCTTGCTGGCACTTGCACCCTTTCTTGCCACTCCCTCACTTGCTTAGAAAGCTGCCATGTTGTGAGATGAGATGCTCTATGAGAAGTGCTATTTGGCAAGAGTTTTTTTGTTTTGTTTTGTTTGCTTGTTTTTTGAGATAGAGTCTTGCTCTGTCACCCCGGTTAGAGTGCTGTGGTGCAGTGGAATCATCATAGCTCACTGCAACCTCAAATTCCTGGGTTTAAGTGATCTTCCTTCCTCAGCTTCTTGAGTATCTGGAACTATAGGCACACCCAGATAATTTTTCTATTTTTAGAAGAGACAGGGTCTTGCTCTTGCTCAGGGTGATATTGAACTCCTGAGCCCAAGTGATCCTCCTGCCTTGGCCTCTGAAGTGCTAGCACTACAGGCATGAGCTACCATACCTAGCCTGTGGCAAGGGATTGAAGGTGAAAAAACTCATGACAAACTGAGGCTGGGAAGAGATCTGGCCAATAAGCACTAGTGAGTGAGCTAGGAAGTGGATCCTTCCCAGTGGATCCTTGAGATAATTTGCAGCATTGTGAAAGACACAAAGGTAGAGGACCTTACTAAGTCACACCTTGATTCCTGACCCAGAGAAAATGTGAGGTAATAAGTGTTTGTTGTTTTCAGTTTTGGGGCAATTTGTTATGCAACAAAAGATAACAGCCATAGAATTCCTTATGGTTTGTATGTGAAGCATAATAATACTGCATAGCTCAGACAAGACGTATTGCTTTGGTTATGAACCTGGTTTGAGTCTAAGGCTGAAAAAAATTCCAAAATGTGAATTGAACAAACTTATAGACTTTAAACAGATTTTTCTCTGCTGAAAGATACCCCTGTCACCAGTGAAGGTGGGAAATCTTAATTCAAAAATCAAAAAAAAAAAAAAATAATAAAAGGCTCATCAAATTTAGTGCTGACACCTTTACACTTCAAAAGAGTTTATACAGGTATTAATACATGCAAAAAGTATATTTACTGTGAACCAAAATAAAAATAACTCCTTTCCAAGCTGGGATTGAAATGGAGTCTTGGCCTGTGATGTGAACCACAATACAGTAATTACCATGTCAGTGCCTGGGGAAAAGACTGCAGTGATCCAGCTTTTAAAGCTTCAGTGACTTGGTCCAGACTTTTAGCAAACAACCAGTACTAGGTGTGAACTGTTTTGTCAATAAAGCATCAGGTCATTAGAACTGTCTGGTTTTTTGCTTCTGAGTCATTAATGCTATTATAGTCACAGAATGCACCTGCATTCTTCCCAAGACAGATTTTAACTTGCCCTGGTATGTTTTCCGGATAAAAATGCCATCCAAAAGGCAAAGATGAACTTCTATCAATAGAAACAGTTTGCTAGGCATGCATCAATCAAGAGCCACATCCTTACCCTATGTCGTCAGGGCTTACAACCTGGATGAAGTCCATTCATTTTCTCCCTGTCTCTTTCTTATTCTACTTAAATTATTTAAAATAAGAGCCAAAAAAGGATATCTCTTAATTTTAACAGCTGAGAAAACTGAGGTCCAGAGAGATGAAGTGATTTAATATAGTCAGCAAGTCTTTCAGGGCAAGACCTAAATAAGAACTTTTGTCTCTCGCATAGTTTCATGGGGTTTCTACCAATCTTTGCGGTCAAAGACTACTTTAAGAAATCCTCCTTGAGTATTCAAGCATAAAAATATTCCACTACAGGAGAAAATTCTATTAATTAGTAAGCAAGGGGAAAATATCTGTGTATTACAGCTGTAGCTGTTACAATGCAACTTACACTGGAGAAACTATTTCTAATCAATAAGGAAAATCCTATGGTTTAAAAAAATCATTACATGCAAATCTGATTCTATCCAAATTATACTACATTTTACTGCTACAGAAAGTAGAGAATGAAGAATCATTTGATTTATTAGCGTCTTTGTGGGAGGCATATTGTCAGGTACTAGAAGATGGTCTATCAGCAAAATCAGGGAGCTCGTTAGAAACGTATAGTATCAGGCCTCAAGCCAGACCTACTGAAGCAGAAACTTCATTTTAACAGGATCCCCAGGTAATTGGTATGTTCATTAAAGTTCAAGAAGCACTGACCTATAATGTGTAGCATACAGAAGAGTCTCAAACATATTATCTAGTTGAATAAAGACTTCTCTAGCCAACTTTACAAAGACAACAAAACTGATTTACTAGATGTCACCTTTTCTATTTTCCTTCATTAGTTTTTTAAGGAAAATATTCATTTATATATATTATATATATGTGTATACACACAGATGGAAAATTAGTTATAATATTGTATGAAATACTTCTGATTAGCGTACTTTTATTAGTGTAGTCTTGTTATTGCCCATTGTCCTCTACTCTCCTATCTCACCTCTTCTTATCTCCCTCCCATTCCATATCTCTTTTTTCTCTGTTTCATATTCCTCTCACAGATGCTCCCAGAAGAGAAAAGTATGGCTCAGTTGTTTGCTTCATTTTACCTTTTAAAGAAAATGTATGAATTTAATCCCGGTCTCTATCCTAGCAGGTATTCCCTGTATTTTTGCTTTTTCCTTAGAAGACTAATTTTCATATCTGAATGTTGTTGTTGGTGGTGGGTGGTGCTGGGGAGGTAGCATGACTGTTATATGAATCTTGCATCAGAGGAACCAGGGAAGTACCATAACTGGCTTACTCATTTTATCTTATTAATATGTGGCATATATATTTTTTAAAACCATTGAGGGTAAGCAACACTTCAGTCATGAATTTCCAGTGATTGTAGTTACTCACTTGTGATCTTTGTGTTTAAGAGGTTGTGACAATTCATTTTATGTGTCAGCTTGACTGGGCTAAGGGATGCCCAGATAGCTGGTAAATATTATCTCTAGATGTGTCTGTGAAGGTGTATCCAGAAGATGTTAGCATTTGAATTAGTAGACTGAGTAAAGCAGAGGGACCTCACCAATGGAAGTGGATGTAATCCAATTCCTGGGAAATCCAAATAGAATAAAAAGGCAGGGGGAGAATGAATTTGCTCCCCCACTTCTTGAACTGGGACATCTATTTTTCCTGCCCTCAGACACTGCAGTTCCTACTTCTCAGGCTTTTAAACTCTGGGACTTACACTAGCAGGCCCCATCTTCTTCCCTCTTCTTAGATCTTTGGATTCACACCAAATTATACCACTGGTTTTCTTGGCTCTCCGGTTTTCAGGCAGCAGGTGGTGGGATTTCTCAGCCTCTATAATTACATGATCCAAATCCCATAAGAAATCCACCTTTTTCTCTCCCCTCTCTTTCTCTATCCTAGTAGTTCTGTTTCTGTAGAGAACCAAGACTAATACAGAGGTTTACCTAACTGTCATAGAAGAAAGAAATTATTTTTTCTCTTTTAAGGGAGAGGGGTAATTTCTTTTCTGCTGAGTAATAGCTTTGATAAAATAATGATATGTTATCTATTAGAACAATTAAAATATGTATGATCTCCAAATCAACTGCAAAGGCTTGGTCTTAACTTGAATGTGCACTCTATCTTCTTTTCTTAATTCAAGATTTACACTGAAGAGCAGACAGTTCCATTGTTTCTGTTACTTCTACCAACTTCTTAAGACTTCTACTTGAATTTTTTAATCTCTGGAAAAAATTCCAAATGCCATTCCCATTTAATCAAATAATTCCTATAATCTTCCTTATTGAGGTCTTCCTTATTTTCCCTCATTGCTATAAACTTTTCTCTTTATCTGACACCAGAAGCTGTATTTTGTAACAGATTCATTATACTTTTGGTAATGTGTAAGTCTGCCGATTTATGATGTTTATATTATAACCACATTTTCCCAGTAATTCTTTAAAACTCTCTATTAGAATCCTAGCACCAAGCCCGGTTTTTATGATGGCAACTACATAGGCCAACCTCATTTTCTAATAGAGCGATATTCTGATAGTCTATTTGGGATATTAACCATCTGTGATAGTTTGGTTTATTGGAAGGTGTTGCCCTGGCATGCTTACATAATCTATTTTTCTTCTTAAATTGAAAATCAATGAGGAAATTTTTCAGTTTACTTAGCACTGAGCTCTAATTTACAACAGTTTTACTATTTAACATTTTTTAAAATGCACTATCCACCAAATAATCTTTCCTGTTTCTCAGAACTATCATTAGCTGCTTAAATTGTACCACAATTAAATTTTGTCCTTTCATTTTGCTTCTTTTTATCTTTAGCTTCCCCTTCTGCCTACACCCGTATTAGTAAAGGAGGACAGAAGTCATACAATTGCAGTTCTGAACAAAGCCCTGCCTCTTTACCAGCTTGTGTGGGAGGACTTTTTTTCAGCTACCTCCCTGGATTAGAATTCTTCTGATACTCCAGGTCATGAACTATTTTAACAAAAAGCACCCACAGTGTTTTTTGCAAAATTTAATTCATCATGAATAACTGGGATTTTTTGCCTCACTTGTTCAGTGGAGTTTTATGCTGCATTATCCCCTGACTATACAATTTACCAAAGTCTGAAGAATGAAAGAACCTGGAGATTCAATGCCAATCCCAGATAAGTTATTATTTTTTAATCCACTCTATGATGATTTATCTAAGAAGTTAATTTTGCTAAAAGTCCAGTATAAAATAGAAAGGTGGGTCAGAATGAAACCCAGGGAAATATCTCCAAAAGATTAGTAAAGAAATAATCATGAGGCTACAGACATAAGATGACACAGCCTCTGGGGTTATGGGACAGCACTTTCACTTCTATTTTGCCAATTTTTTTTATATACTCCATCTAACAAAATTCTTTACTGAGCAAATAGTGTGGTAGCTGTCCAAGGTGCCCCATTCTCTTATGATAGGTAAACATAAGCATTTAGAAAGCAACATCCAGTGTTAATTTTACAGGATTAATAACAGGAGAACTTTCTCTGTATTCAGAGTCATTTCAGAAGCACCACCAACTTTGATGAGCTTCAGTTTGGTATAAATTACTTTGTGACTGAAAATAATGGTGCATGTATTATTTGTATGTGCATATAGGCATTTACCTGAGCAGGTATATGTATGTGTGCACATGTTAGTGTAATAGCTGGAATAAAGTAAATTTAGACCAGAAAGGGGGCATTTAGTTTGCATGGGTGGGTTTATAAAGGGTCTTTTAACAATTTCTCCTGGAATATTCTTTTCCTTTTTAGACGACAGATCTTCTGATATCACAAACTACTTGGGAAAGAACATGAAAAAGTAGTGAAAACTATTTTATTCAACAATGTAAAGTGTCTCTTTAGGTCTCAGGTTATGAAATGTAGAGATGAGAAAAAAAATTCATTGATGGGTTTTGAAAAGTTGAATGATGTCAGATACCCAAATTACTCAAATATTTTAGGAGAATAATTAAAATTGAACTAATTCTCTAAGAACCCTCTTCAAATCAATAGCAATTCTAAGGATTCAATAGCAGACTCTGAAAAACAAGGTTTATACTGTTCTTTGTAATATTGGCATATTGGAAAATATTGGGATATTTAAGTTTTTAATAGCTAGTAAAAATGATAACAGGACCAGGCATAGTGGCTCATACCTGTAACCCTAAGCATTCTGGGAGGTCAAGACAGGAGGATTGCTTAAGGTTAGGAGTTCAAGATCAGCCTGAGCAAAATCAAGACCCTTCTCTACTAAAAATAGAAAAATGAGCCAGGTGTTGTGGCAGGTATCTATAGTCCCAGATATTTAGGAGGCTGAGACAGGAGGATCACTTGAACCCAAGAGTTGTTGGTCAGAGGGAGCTGGGGTGAGGCCATGGCACTCTAGCCTGGGCAAGAAAGTGAGATTCTATCTCAAAAAAAACAAAAAAGACAATTTAATGGCATACTGATGTGAATGTATGAGAGGAGATCTTTGCTGCAAAATATATTTTACAATTGAAATCTTTACTAATCATTATTGAATAAAGATTCTTCCTTTTTCCAGGTTAAGACCTGTATCAAGGGTGGCCACTGAATAAGACCCCTGGAATTTTTCCCATTTGGGATTGTGTTCCATGGCTCCACTCAATGGAGTAGAATCAGATTCCTTGTAACACACAGCTGTTTAGAGTGAAAATTGATTTCACTTCATTCCCTGGAAATTTATGAGATTTAACTATCTGCATAAGGGCAGTTCCAGCTTCTATCATGATTCCTGCTTTCACTGGGCACAAATAAAGTTACACACACAGTTTTTATAGCTGTCTCCAGTTTCATTCCCTGCTTCACTTTTCTTCACCTACAGTTCAAGCATAAGCCAGTTCTCAACTCTCAAGGGGCTCTCCATGAGCTGGGTTCGTTCTTCCCGTGCCCCTGAGAACTTTGGCTTTCCTTGGCACTTCTCTAGCAATTCAGTTCTTCCTACTCCAGGAAGGAATCAGAACTGCTCTTCTTTAAGTCACCTGTACCCAATTTAGTGACTTCTCTGGATTCTAAAACCAGATCTAAAAAGGATAATTTCCGGCCTAGAGTTCAGGGAAATGTCCAAGATAAGATGGATTGCTCTGATTTTTCTTTCTTGCTTTCATAGAACTTCATCAAAAACCTTGAGTTTCTTCACAATATCAAAGTGCTCTCATCAGAGTTTTCCAGTCTTACAGAAAGACAAATACTGCATGACCTTACTTATATGCAGAATCTAAAAAAGTCAAATTCACAGAAATAGAAGAATGGTGGTTATTAGAGGCTGGCGGAGGGGGTGGGAAGGAATGGGGAGCTGTTAAAAGGTACAAAGGCTTCAGTTAAACAGAGGAACATGTTTCTTGAGATCTGTTCTACAGCATGGAGACTATTGTTAATATAACATATATTTCAAAATTGCTACAAGAATAGATTTAAAATGTTTATACCATAAAAAAGGGATAAGTATGTGAGATGACAGATACATTAATTAGCTTACTTTAATCATTGCAAATGTACACATATATCACATCACATTGTACCCCATAAACATATACAATTTTTATGTGTCAATTAAAATGAAATTTAAAAAATTTTTTTCAGCCTATGATTATTTTACTTCAAATGCCACTAAATATTAACATGTCCCTAACCCAAGTGTATTTTCATTATTCACTATGAGATTTTCTGAGAAAGACTATATTTGATACAGAGATGCATTCACTAGTTAAATGGCTTGTCAGAAAATAAAAAAGAGGGGGAGGGGCAAAATGGCTGACTAGAAGCAGGTCCCGAGAAAGGCTCCTGACCAAGGAGAAGGATAACTTCCAGAAAATGCCCAATTGAGCTGAGAACTGGGAGCCCAGCCAAGAGAGAAATTATCCCTGCAGATCACTGCTGCTGAGGCAAGCTGCGACTCCTAGAAAGCAAGATTCAGGTACAAAATTCATCTGAAAGGAAAGTATTCATCCCCTCCCCCGAGAAAGCTATGGTCTTTTTTGCTTTCTGTTTCCTTTCTTTTTTTCTCTTCGTCCATTCCTGTGGGCTTTCTACAGAAGAACAGTGAACTGTGGACCTCTTGTCCCACCCCACAGAAGAATACTGTGGGAAGTGGGGATTACTCCCTTGCTGTGACTCTGAACACTCTCTTGCTAGGTAGAAAATTTGAACTAAAGTT
>CAUYON010101520.1:0-31632 GCA_963573935.1 Arctocebus calabarensis | reverse complement strand
ATTTTTAGATCTCTAAGTATTCTCCAAATAGCTTTCCAAAAGGAACGTATCAGTTTGCAGTCCCACCAACAATGTAGAAGTGTTCCCTTTTCTCCACATCCATGCCAACATCTCTGGTTTGGGGATTTTGTGATGTGGGCTAATCTTACTGGGGTTAGATGATATCTCAAAGTAGTTTTGATTTGCATTTCTCTAATGATTAAGGATGATGAGCATTTTTTCATGTGGCTGTAGGTCATGCCCTGTCTTCTTCAGAGAAGTTTCTCTTCAGCTTCCTTGCCCTCCCTGAGATGGGATCACTTGTTCTTTTCTTGCTTATACGTTTGCGTTCTCCGTGGATTCTGGGTATTAAACCTTTGTTGGAGGCATAACCTGCAAATATCTTCTCCCATTCTGAGGACTGTCTGCTTGCTTTACTTACTGTGTTCTTGGCTGTGCAGAAGCTTTTTAGTTTGATCAGGTCCCAGTGGTATATTTTTGATGCTGCTTCAATTGCCTGGGGAGTCCTCCTCATAAAATATTCGCCTACGCCGATTCCTTCAAGAGTTTTCCCTGTAATTTCTTCTAGTAATTTTATAGTTTCATGTCTTAAGTTTAAATCTTTAATCCAGTAAGAGTCTATCTTAGTTAATGGCGAAAGGTGTGGGTCCAGTTTCAGTCTTCTACAGGTCGCCAACCAGTTCACCCAGCATCATTTGTTAAATAGGGAATCTTTTCCCCACTGAATGTTTTTAATTGACTTGTCACAGATCAAATAATGTTAAGTAGCTGGATTCATCTCTTGGTTCTCTAGTCTGTTCCATACATTTACCTCTCTGTTTTTGTGCCAGTACCATGCTGTTTTGATCACTATCGATTTGTAGTATAGCCTGAAGTTTGGTTGCGTAATTCCTCCTGCTTTGTTTTTATTTCTGGGTAATGTCTTGGCTATTTGAAGTTTTTTTCTGATTCCATATAAAAGGATGTATTATTTTTTCAAGATATTTAAAGTATGACAATGGAGCTTAGGGAGCTTAATCCCTATTAGGGATTGCATTAAAATAATATATTGCTTTGGGTAGTATGGACATTTTAAAATGTTGATTCTTCCCAGCCATGAGCATGGTATGTTTTCCCATTTGTTAACATTTTCAGCTGTTTCTTTTCTTTTCTTTTCTTTTCTTTTTTTTTTTTTGAGACAAAGCCTCAAGCTGTCACCCTGGATAGAGTGCTATGGCATCACAGCTCACAGCAACCTCCAACTCCTGGGCTCAAGCGAGTCTCCTGCCTCTGCCTCCCAAGTAGCTGAGACTACAGGTGTCCACCACAACACCCAGCCATTTTTTGGTTGCAGCCACCATTGTTGTTTGGCGGGTCCACGCTGGATTCAAACCCGCGAGCTCAGGTGTCCGTGGCTGGTGCCTTAGCCCGTTGAGCCACAGGCGCTGAGCCTCAGCTGTTTCTTTTCTTAGAGTTTTGTAGTTCTCTTCATAGAGATCTTTCACGTCCTTTGTTAGGTAAACTCCCAAATATTTCATCTTCTTTGGCACTACTGTAAACGGAATAGAGTCCTTGACTGTTTTTTCAGCTTGGCTATTGTTCATATATATAAAGGCTACAGATTTATGAGTGTTGATTTTGTAACCTGAGACACTGCTATATTCCTTGATCACTTCTAAGAGTTTTGTAGTAGAATCCCTGGTGTTTTCCAGGTATACAATCATACCATCTGCGAAGAGTAAAAGTTTGATCTCTTCTGACCCTATATGGATACACTTGATTGCCTTTTCTTCCCTAATTGCAATGCTTAAAACTTCCATTACAATGTTAAGGAGCAGTGGAGACAATGGGCAACCTTGCCTGGTTCCTGATCTGAGTGGAAATGATTTAAATTTAACTCCATTAAATACTATGTTGGCTGTGGGTCTGCTGTAGATGACCTATATCAGTTTAAGAAGTATCCCTTCTATACCCGTTTTCTTAAGTGTTCTGATTGTGAAGTGATGCTGGATATTATCAAAAGCTTTTTCTGCATCAATTGAGAGAATCATATGGTCTTTGTTTTTTAATTTGTTTATGTGCTGAATTATATTTCTAGATTTACATATATTGAACCAGCCTTGAGACCCTGGGATAAAACCCTCTTGGTCATGGTGCATAATTTGTTTGATGTGTTGCTGGATTCTGTTTGCTAGGATCTTGTTGAATATTTTTTGCATCAATATTCACTAGTGATATTGGTCTATAATTTTCTTTTCTTGTTGGGTCTTTTCCTGGTTTGGGGATCAAGGTGATGTTTGCTTTGTAGAATGTGTTGGGTAGTATTCCTTCATTTCTATATTTTGGAAAAGGTTGAGTAATATAGTATAGGTACTAGTTCCTCTTTAAAGGTTTGGTAGAATTCTAACATGAAGCCATCTGGTCCTGGGGTTTTATTTTTAGGGAGATTTTGTATAGTTGATGCTATTTCAGAACTTGATATAGGCTTGTTCAACATTTCCACTTCATTCTGGCTGAGACTTGGGAGGTGGCCTGCTTCCCAGTATTGGTCAATTCCCTTCAGATTTTCATATTTCTGAGAATAAAGTTTCTTATAATATTCATTAAGGACTTTTTGAATTTATGAAGGGTCTGTTGTTATTTTGTCTTTACCATTTCTGATTGATAAAATTAGAGATTTTACTCTTTTTTTCCTGGTTAGGTTAGCAAAAGGTTTATCAATTTTACTGAGCTTTTCAAAAAACCAACTTTTTGATTTATTGATCTGTTGTATAATTCTTTTGTTTTCAATTTCATTTCTGCTCTAATTTTGATCATTTCTTTTCTTCTGCTGGGTTTGGTATTGGAATATTCTTCCTTCTCCAGTTGCTTGAGATGTCCCATTAACTTGTTAACTTCCTCTCTTTCCGTTTTTCTTGAGGAAGGCTTGCAGTGCTATAAATTTCCCTCTTAGGATTGCCTTTGCAGTATACCAGAGGTTCTGATAATTCATGTCTTCATTGTTATTTTGTTCCAAAAATTTGGTAATTTCCTTCTTAATCTCGTCTATGACCCATCTATCATTCAGCATAAGGTTATAGAGCTTCCATGTTTTTGTATGAATATGCAGATTCCTGTTGGTACTGAGTTCAACTTTTATTCCATGATGGTCCAAGAAGATGCAAGGAATAATTTCTATTCTTTTAAATTTGCTGAGGTGAGACTTGTGACCTAAGATGTGATTGATTTTGGAGTATGTTCCGTGGGCTAATGAGAATAATGTGTATTCAGTTTTGTTAGGATGAAATGTTCTGTAGATGTCTGGTAAATCCAAATGATGAATGGTTAAATTTAAATCTAAAATTTCTTTGCTTAGCTTCTTATTGGAGGATCTATCCAACATTGCTAAAGGAGTGTTAAAATCTCTGACTACTACGGAGTTGGAGGAAATCAAGTTGCTCATGTCTGTTAGAGTTTCTCTTATAAATTGAGGCACATTGTGGTTGGGTGCATAAATATTAATAATTGAAATCTCATCATATTGAGTATTACCCTTAACAAATATGAAGTGTCCATCCTTATCCTTCCTTACTTTTGTTGGTTTAAAGCCTATTTTGTCTGCAAATAAGATTGCAATACCTGCTTTTTTCTGCTTTCCATTTGCCTGGAATATAGATGACTATCTCTTCACCCTAAGTCTATATTGATTTTTAAGGTAAGATGACATTCTTGTATGCAGCAGATATCTGGCCTGAATTTTTGTGTCCAGTCAGCCAACCTGTGCCTCTTTAGAGGACAATTTAAACCATTCACATTAATTTGAGAATATTGATAAGCCTGGTAAAATTTAGGGTATTGAGTTTTTTGAAAGTCCAGTGGACATTTTTAAACCTTTCTTGACTGTGGCAGTTGGAATTTGATCAAAAACTTCTGAATGAGTTTATTTTGTAGTGGAGGATTGCACTGGTCATTATGGAGGATAGGTCTGAAAATATCCTGGAGAGCTGATTTAGTTATGGCAAATATCTTCAACATGTGAATGTCATTAAAGTATTTAATTTCTCCATCATAAATGAAACTCAGTTTAGCTGGATTCAGGATCCTGGGTTGAAAGTTATTTTGTTTTAGGATTAAAGGTCAATGACCATCCTCTTGTAGCTTAAAAGTTTTCAGCAGAGAGATCTGCAGTCATTCTAAATATTCTTCCCCTTGTAGGTTATGGTTTTCTTACGTCTGGCTGCTTTCAGAATTTTCTCCTTCATATTAACTTTAGTGAAGTTAATCATGATGTGCCTGGGGGATGTCTTATTTGGGTTGAGTTGTGCTGGGGTTCTGAAACTGTCTGCTATCTGAATTTCAGAATCTCTTAGCATGTCTGGAAAGTTCTCTTTCATAATCTCGTGAAGAAGAGCCTCTGTGCCTTGCAAAGCCGCTTCATCACCTTCAGGGATCCTTATCAGGTGAATATTGTTTTTCTTTGAATTATCCCAGAACTTTCTGAGAGAATGATCCATTTTTGCTATTTATTTTCCTCTTTGAGAGTTTAGGAGCATTCGAAAGCTTTGTCTTCAATGTCAGAAATCCTTTCTTCTGCTTGGTCCATTCTATTATTGAAAGATTCTACTGTATTTCTCAGATCTTTGAGGGCTGCAAATTCTTGCCTCAATGTGTCAAAATCTTTGGTGATTTTGTCTTTGAACTTGAATTCTTGAGACAACTTTTGAAATGCTCCTTGAATTTCTAATTTGAACTTTTCCTCTATTTTATTGATCTTATTTGCAATCCAAATTCTGAATTCGGTTTCTGACATCTCAGCCATCTGTTTATGAATGAGATCTTCAGTTGTGTCTGCCAAATTGTTCTTTGGGGGGTTGATCTACTCTGGTTCTTCATGTTACAGAGCTTTTCTGCTGATTCTGCCTCATGATTATTTTACACCATTTGACTAGATGAACAGATAAGGAGAAGTTGGGTTGGGGGCTCCAGGAGTAGTGACTGGCCAGTCCTTTTCCCAAAAGCTGGGACTGGTGTTGGTACCTTTCCCCCTAGAGCTTTGCCAAGGACCCATACAATGCTCTGGCCTAAGAAACTGAGGACCTTATTGGTGTGGTGGGGCTAAGTGGCTCTGTCTTATTTTCAGCTAGTCTCTGTCTTACCCTAGTGAATCGGTTACTCTGGGTTGAAGTCTCAACTGTGGAGAAAGCAATTGAGTCACCCCACCCCTCACAGGCAACAACTGGAAAAGGAAAATCAAATCTTTCCACAACCACACACCCAGGGTACCACTTTGGATAGTCCTCAGGTGATTGGCCCAGTTCAAGATGTCCAAATCAATTGTCCCAGTCAGCACCACTCTCAGGTGGGAGAGTTCAAAAGGTCTCTGGTAACTAGATAGCAAGGGTCTGCTGGCAGCTCAAATATGACTCACTCCAGTGCTCTGTGAAGTCAGAGGGACCCACCCAGCAAATAAATGAGTCTGGGAAGGTTGATGTCTCCTTCTCCACCTTGCACCTCTGTCACACCCAGTCACTGGTAACCCCACAGGTCTGTGATCCAGTTCCTTCCAATGAGCAGATTCTCTAGGTGTTTGTGCCTGCCTGAGTCACAGGGAGATCTATGTCTCTTCAGCCAGGCTGCCACACTCTGCCAACAACCAGAAGGGGTAGGTGAGGCCTGCTCCTCAGGTGCTTAATCTCAGGTGCTTAATGGGGGCTGGGGTATTTCACTCAGTTCCAGCCCTGCCCCTGGTTGATGTTGCTGACAGAACAGAACAACTTCGTAGAATTTGTTTCTGTCCTGGCTATATTCCCCTGTGGATCAGATGCTGTTTGAGCAACTCTGCCCTGTCTGTGCCACTGCCCAATCTCAGCTGCAGTTCCTGTTACGGCAGATGTGGACAGAACAGGCACTTAGCTATCCGTTCCAGCCACTGCCTGCCTGCCTTTGTTTCAACTTTGATCCCCTGAGGGCTGGGTGCATGTGAGGCTCAGTAAAGTAGTCCTCTGAGTCAGCCCTGCCCTGGGAGTCTGCTGTCTCTGCATGCCTGTATTCTAGTTCCCGCACTCCACCTAGGCAGGTACCGTGTCAGGCATACCCTTTACTTACTGGGCCTGAGTTTCCATCCCAGATCTGTTCCACCAGTGGCTACTACCGGAGAAGATGCCTGGCCTTCCTCCCAGAGACTGGGAGTGTCCTTTCAAAATATCCCCAGGGATGTGAGCCCCATTGCTCCTGCTGCTGCAGCTGCTGCTCTGTGCCTCAGGGCACCGCCACTCCTGTACACTTCCCTCTCAGCTGACCGTCTTCTTTTTTCTCCCAAGCCGGACTATCAGCACAGGTCAGCAATAGCCCATGTCCCGTCCATACCCCTCGAGAAAATGCCCAAGAATCTGGACTCCACGGGGGACAGGCTTCCAGACCTAGGGGTGAGAGTGGAGGGGAGTACTGGGAGTTCAAAACTGCAGGTAGAGAATATATATACAGTTTTATGCCTGGCAGGCGAGTGCCATGGCACCGTAGTAGAGGAAGGAGGTCTGATTTTTAGAGGGTCTCTCCCATGGGATAAAATGGGAGGATATTTGAACTTCGCTCGCTTGTTTGCATGGAGTATACTACAAGCTGTTCTCGTGGGGAAGGGTATTCCCATCCGCTTGGCAATGGATTGTACCTTTTGTTTGTATCCTTGGGGTCGTGGCTCACCTTAGCAGAGTTGATGTGTGTTCTTCAACCTTTTCTCTTGGCTCAGATCCAAACCATTGGCTTTTTTGCTAAACTTCTGTCCTTTAACTCTCCTTCTGGATGGGAGCCTCTGCAGAAAGCTGGCTCTAGTCAGCCATCTTGCCTCTGCCCCCTCTAGCCATTATCTTAAACAGTGTTATTATTATTAAATTTTAAGCCTTTTTAATTCTGTGAAGGCAAAAAGTGGAAACCTAATAAATACATGTATATGTAAAAATTAAAAAAAAACAAAACAAGAAGTTCATTCTCCCTAGATAGAGTACAGACAAATGCCCAGGTTGAATTATACAGGTTCTGTAGTTTGTTCTTAAGCTGAATTTGTGTGTATGTTGGAACAGGGACCTATTACCTATTACCTGTCATAGCCTCTGTTTGTAAGTGCAAGTTGCACTTAAGCCGTATGTTGGGAACTGCCTGCATGTGATGACCCACTCATAAGCCCATCCAGGTTCCTGGCCAGATTGTGGCCACTTCTTCACAGGCTCCTGTCCTCAAGGCTGCCACACCTCAGGGGGCCAGACAGATGTCGAGTTTTGTGCAGCAATATGGAAAGTAGCCCCTCCCAGTTCTGCACCTGTGGGTAAGGGGTTGGAAGAACCAAGCAGCATAGTCTGGGCATTTCACCTTCACCCTCATCCTACAATCAAACCCCAATATCACAGGTCACTTTTTAAAAACAACTCGTCTGTGCCGGGTTCAGTGGCTCATACCTGTAATCCTAGCACTCTGGGAGGCCAAGGCAGGAGGATTGCTTGAGCTCAGGAGTTTGAGGCCAGCCTGAGCAAGAGGGAGACCCTCCCCATCTCTACTAAAATAGAGAAACTAGCTGGATGTTGTGGTGAGTGCCTGTAGTCCCAGCTACTCAGGAAGCTGAGCCAAGAGGATTGCTCAAGCCCAAGAGCTTGAGGTTGAGCTACGATTACACAGAACTCTAGCCTGAACTCTGTCTCAAAAAAGGAGACAGGAGAGTGCCATGGCACTCCGGTCTCCAGGTTTGTTTTTTTTTTTTTTTTTTGAGACAGAGCCGCAAGCTGTCACCCGGGATAGAGTGCTCTGGCATCACAGCTCACAGCAATCTCCAATTCCTGGGATCAAGCGAGTCTCCTGCCTCCACCTCCCAAGTAGCTGGGACTACAGGCACCCACCACAATGCCTGGCCATTTTTTGGTTGCAGCCATCATTGTTGTTTGGCGGGCCCGGGCTGGATTCGAACCTGCCAGCTCAGGTGTACATGACTGGTGCCTTAGCCTGTTAAGCCACAGGCGCCAAGCCAAAATAAACATATTCTTCTCATTATTATTTTTTTTAATTAAATCACAGCTGTGTACTTTAGTGCAATCAAGGGGTACAATGTGCTGGTTTCATATACAATCTGAAACATTTTCAAAAAACTGTTTAACATAGCCTTCATGGCATTTTCTTCTTTTTTTTTTTCCCCCAGTGGTAAGACAGAATTTATTTACAGAAAAGAATACAGAAAACACTAAAGCTCCTTGTAGAGAGAGAGAACTCAAGTGAGAGAGCGTTTCTCTACCGATCTTTCTCGTCTCCCCCTTTAGGCTTTTAGTCTTGGGGTATATATAGGTGTATGGGTTAATAAACATATTCTTAAGACAATGAAAAGTCAAGCTACAATGTGGGAGAAGATATTTACAACACATTCAGACAATAAAGGATTAGTATGCAGAACATATAAAGAATGCCTATAATGCCTATAATTTTAATTGACAAATACAACTCAACAGGGTGGCACTTGTGGCTCATCGAGTAGGGCGCCAGCCCCATATACTGAAGGTGGCGGGTTCAAACCCAGCCTGGCCAAACTGCAAAACGCTAAAATAGCCAGGCATTATGGCTGGCACCTGTGGTCCCAGCTACTCTGGAGGCTGAGGCAGAGAATCGCCTAAGCCCAGGAGTTGGAGGTTGCTGTGAGCTGTGTGACACCCTGGCACTCTTACTGAGGGGGATAAAGTGAGACTCTGTCTCTACAAAAAAAAAAAAAAAGAGAGGCAGTCCTAAAAGTTATTTATACAATTGTCACTTTCACTTAAATGTGTGCTCCCACCCTGTCCCCACGCCCTGGGATGGCCCTGTCATGATTTTTCTGCTGAGTAGCAAGAAGGCTGGCTCTCAAATGGGTGCCTCATTTTGCCTTTCAGTTGTCATCATCACTATTTATTGAGTCATGATGCTAAGCATGTCCTATATAATATCTCATTTAATCCTCATGAATCTACAAAAGTGAGAATTTTGGTTTTCTGTTCACAGATGAGGACACTGAGACCTAGGGAGGCCACATTGTTAAGTGGCGGACCTAGGATTTGAATCAAGTTTGTCTTCAAAGCCATTGCTGTGTTGTGCTCCTGCCCTCTGCAGCCTGGGCTAATCGTATTTGCTAACTTACCTTGAGCCCCTCCAGGACTTTATGAACCGACCTCAGAACAGCCATGCAATTAGGATATGCTTATCCTTGTCACAGAAAAGTGAAAGTAAAAGTGATCAAGTTCATGTGACCTGCTAGTGGCTGGGCCTAGTGTGTGGTCCCTAATCCAGCTATCTTAACCTCTCTGCACACCTTCCCTAGTTCTTCCTCTCTGTAGCTAGCTCAGTGACCCCAGTTCGCCAAACCGTCTGACAGAAGGTGACACTCTAAAACACATCACAAGCAGGCCTCTTGCCAAGCCAATTTGATTGGAAAGATAAATAATTTTCTTGGGAGAAGAAGTCACTGGGCCCTAGGCCCTAGGAATGGAGGGCTCCCTGCACACGGCCTAGTTTGTCCCCCTCCCCCCCATCTCACAATGGCTTGAAGCAACCTTTACGTTGTGCCAACCTAGGATTTCTTCTTTTCAGAATTGAGTAACACAGGTCAAGTGACTCTGGGCTGATAAGATACACAGGATGTGGCGTTAAGTCCACAGGCAGTGGGGGACATGGAAGAGAGCTTTAGAGCAAGAGACCTTCCGGGGTTGGCAGAAACTTCCAACCTGAAAGTGCCAGTTGAGTGTTGGGTCCTAGGAAGTCAGTGGTCAACTGTCCTCCAAATCTCACGTTTCTTTCACTCCATTTCAGACCAAAAGGAGCCAGCTTCTTGGAAGAAATGATTTCTCTCCAGGTTTAGGGCAAGAGATGTACAAGATGGGCCCAGGAGATTGTGTTATGGGCAGAAAACAAGGAAACTATCAAAGATTAAAGAGGTCATGTCAAAGGACTCAGGCAGAACGTCGTCTTGTTCAACTTTCGCTGGGATGAGTCGCAGTTTTCACAGCCCAGCACATGACCCCAAATGACCACAAGTGAGCCTCACATAATGATTTGGGGATTACAAATAAATTTTAGTGAGTAGGCAAATTTTTAAATTTGGAATCCATGAGTAATGGAGATTGACTGTATATGGATCATAGCACTAACATCCTCAGTGTTGGAAAAGTTACACCGTAGTGTAAAGTTAGAAGGGTGTGTGACTATCTGATCTGAAGCAGCTAAAGGGGGGACAACATGATTTAAGGATAGAGAGGATTGCCATGTGGAGAAAACCAGCTGACTCTGTATCACTGCCTTCTGGGGAAGAGCCAGTGGCAACATGCTACACTCGCACTTGGAAGAGTTATGGTTAGAAACAAGGACAAACTTTCAGACCTGAAGGTTAAGAGCTGTAGGTTGCTGAGGGAGATGGGAGCATCCTTTTCTCTTCAAAACCTTCTCATCAGGAAAGAAAGCCATCTACTTGGAGTGGCTGAGAAAGTAGTTCCCAAACATTTTTGGTCCTCTGATCTATAAGGAGTTTTAAAAATAGCAATTTTTATGCTATATTCCTGGTGTTCTGGGTTACATAATACATTTCTTTCTTTTTTTTTTTTTTTTTGAGACCGAGCCTCAAGCTGTCACCCTGGATAGAGTGCTGTGTCATCACAGCTCACAGCAACCTCCAATTCCTGGGCTCCAGCGAGTCTCCTGCCTCCACCTCCCAAGTAGCTGGGACTACAGGCGACCGCCACAACGCCTGGCCATTTTTTGGTTGCAATCATCATTGTTGTTTGGCGGGCCCGGGCTGGATTCGAACCCGCCAGCGCAGGTGTACATGGCTGGCGCCTTAACCCGTTGAGCCACAGGCGCCGAGCCACATAATACATTTCTAAAAGTTCTGATGGTGATTATTTAAACTTCAGGGTTGGGTGAAAATGGTAGAGCAAGTGTCAGCTCCTGGAATGTTCCTCAGCGTGAGCTGGGGCCTCAGGCTTCCTTGGAGATTTGGGTAGATGTGTCTTGAACCTCCACTTTGTAACCTCTGAAGGGCAGAGTGTCCCACCCCTGGCAGAGTTCGGTGGGCTCCTGGCAGTTCCCTTCTGTATGCTTCTCTGTCTTTCCACACCCTGTGCTTTCCACACTTTGACTTCCGGCGGTGTGGGTTCAGTCCCCTGTATAAATCAAGATAGGAACCTCTGATCTCTACCAGAATGTTGCTTGCCTCAAGCATTTCACAAGTTCACCAGTAAAGAGTTCTGTGAGGGTCAGGTCACCCAGAGGGAGAAAGCTGGGTTTGTGACCATCTCCAGGCTTCTTCTACTACTCTTTGGTTTCAGTTTGAGCCCTCCTTTTTTTTTTTAAGTAAACCAGCAGATTTTTTTTTTCTTCTCTTTTTCTCCTAGAAAGCAATCATGTTCACCCCCAGAGAGAAAGTACTCTGTCTGTAATTCAAGATTTTTTTTTGTCACTGTGGTAGTTAATATAATTATAGGGAAGCTTTCTAATTTTTTTAAAATTGGGTTTCCCTCTTGAAGAGAGAAGTCTCTGCCATGTTAAGGAGTTAAAGAGTATGCTCATTTGGCTAAATATGTGTAAAGTTTCAAAGATTATTCTTATCAGTAACAACAACTAATCTGAAGAATGTCATGTTTTTTCCCTTGGTGTAACAGCCTTGGCATGAGGGAGAAGTTGGTTCTTTCTGGTCAGAACTTGAAAAGAGGGTAAGAGATCAGATCATATAGAAAGGAATCAAAACTATCTGGTATAATTTGACCCATGCTTATAGGAGCATGGAAGAAAGAAATAGGTTGAGAAGAGAAGGAGGATGAGGATGCTAGAATTATAAATCAAGTGGGAAAGAGTCCTTTTCGTTCTAAGATGTTTTCTGCTCATATTTCACATTTTCCTCACATCTCTGACACTGTGACTCCTCTCACATTAGAAAGCTTCCTTTAGTTGCATTCAGCTGGGTGGTAGTCATGACCTATGGACCCCCTCTGATATGATTAAGAAAGTACTAGCATCAGAATCCTCTAGACTTTGGGGAAAATGGCATATAATGAATTGCAGCTTGGGAAACTTACCTAAACTATCCTTAGTAAGAGTCAAGCTCAAGAGATTTCTGGGTATGGAAATACGTATTCCTGTAATAAAGGAATAAAGCCACCCGTTGGGAGTATTAAGGGGTGGCTACCATCTGTCTGGGGAAGAGGCCTTGTCAGGCCCAGGTGCTGGCAAAGGAAACTAGCTGGCCCGCGGCATGAAGAAGAGCAGGGCTAAGAGTGAGGTTGGACTGCTGGGCAAAGTACAGCTGGATATGGGTGTAATAACAATAGTAGGTAGGAGGGAAGGCAAATGCCAGAGAAATGTGCATGAAGCTGAGACCCAGCACTGAACCAGTAAAGGATGGGGCCCTACAAAGATGGAGAGGTGGGGGCAGGATTAGAGGGGAAGAGGTAGGTTATATAGCCACAAATGAGATGGCTCTGGATCTATGGAAAAGTGGGAAGCCCCTCCACCATCAATAGCTAATAGAAGAAAAGAGAGGGTGGCGCCTATGGCTCAGCGAGTAGGGCACCGGCCCCATATACTGAAGGTGGCGGGTTCAAACCCAGCCTCAGCTGAACTGCAAAAAAAAAAAAAAAAAAAGAGAGAGAGAGACAGCTCAGCAGAAAGTTTCAAAGGGAAAGTGCAGGGTCCTGGCTGTCAGCCCCAGGAGCCTGGAGGACAGTGAAAGAAGGGAAACAGATTTCCCAGAGAAAGAGGTGGCTGTACATCAATGATGTCGTTTTGACTTCAATATAGGACCGTGAACTAGAGGCCCAAATAGGAATAACTTCTCCCGGCAGAGCGAAGAGACACTGGGGCCCTGTCGGCGCAGTTTAACCTGAAGTTGGGTTTCATCCGGCTCCCAGACACGATAAGGGGAACCTTCCTTCTCCAGGCTCCCAGTAAGGGTCCTGGAAGAAGATGGAATTCACAGAAAGATGACTTCGCCTAGGACCAGAGACAGAGGGAGGCTCAGGAACATGGCTGTTGCAAGCGTCCACTATCGGGGGCGTAGCCAGCTGAGCTGAGTGTGCCTCAGCACCGCATATAGTCCTCTGGGCAGAATCCGTGCACCCTACACCAAGAGAAGATGTGAGTCAACTCATTTATGGAGGGACTCCCACTGGAAGTAACAGAGGCACCAAGAAGGGGGAGGCTGCTCCCCAAGAGATTATGCCCTGTGGCTTCTGGGTCACTGTGGAGCAATTCTGGGAGCCCGAGTTACCAAGGGTGAGCAGGCCCTGCAACTGGCCCTTTGTCTCTCATCCCTCCAGAGGCAACAGAGATCTAAGTCATCCTGATTTGGGAAGTGATTGAAAGAAAGCAGAGTTAAATAGCATGAGAAGCTCCTACCCTGACACGTTTGGGGCACACACAGATGGGACCATGGAAGCGTTCGCTCGCCCTCGTGATCTCACGGATGAGTTGCCATGTGTGATCTCTCTTGGTGAAGTCACCTTCCTGGCTCTATGATGCAGCCGCATTTTTACCACCAAACGCGTATTTTATATTTGATGTAGATGGCTGGAATTGCTCCTCTCATTGCCTGTGAGAGGAGTGTTCACACACCCATCCCCGTGTTCATTTGGACAGGTTCATTTAGATCAGGTATGAAGTGCTCAAATACATTGCTGCAGTTAATATCTTGATTGGTCATAGGTAGAAATTAAGCCAGAAAATGTTCAAAATGTTGCCTCTTTTAAGAGACAGCACAACCAAAATTAAGAGGTACCAAGGTGAGTCTTTGTGAGCACTCCCTCCTGGGCTGGGCTTAAGCCTTTAGCATGCATTAATTCATTTAATCCTCATTGAATTATGACATGCATTCTTCTATTATGACTACTCCCCCATGGAACCTGCGGCAAAGAGAGGGTAAATTCAGAGAGTGCCAAAAAATGTATACTCATTTTAAGAAAGGAAAACAATGTATTAAAATTATAATACTGGCTTGGCACCCGGAGCACAGTGGTTACAGCACTGGCCACATACACCGAGGCTGGCAAGTTTGAACCTGGCCCAGGCCAGCTATAACAACAATAACAACTGCAACAAAAAATAGCCAGGTGTTGTGGGTGCCTGTAGTCCCACCTCCTTGGGAGGCTGAGGCATCAGAATCACTTAAGCCCAAGAGTTAGAGGTTGCTGTGAGCTGTGACACCATGACACTCTACCCAGGGCAACATAGTGAGACTCTGTCTCAAAAATATATACATATATATATTAATTATAAGAGATACAAGATATAATGTACAAGATAACATACAGTATATATATGTATATATTATTACAATTTTAATAGTTTCTTTCTTTCTTAAAATGTGTACACATTTTTTTGGCACCCCTGTATGTGACCAAGATCACCTAAGTGTCAAGTTAAGTAGCAGGGCCAGGACATGAATGTGGGAGGTTTGACCCCAGAGCCTGGGCTCTTAGCCACTGTGCCATTCCATCTCCATTTCACAGAGGCTGCTGCTTCCAGCAGTCAACCCTTGAGATGTCACTCAAATGCCTGATGTGGCTTGAGGACGTCCAATAAGTGACACCCTATTTCTATGCCTGAGTTTTTTCTTTATTTTTTTGTTTTGTTTTTTGAGATAGAGTCTCACTCTGTCACCCCCACTAGAGTGCTGTGGCATCATAGTTCACAGCAACCTCAGTCTCTTGGCCTCAATCAATCCTCTTGCCTCAGCCTCCTGAGTAGCTAGGACTACAAGTGCCCACCATGACTCCCTGCTAGTTTTTCTATTTTTAGTAGAGACAGGGTCTCACTCTTGCTCAGGCTGGTCTTGAAAGCGTGAGCTCAGGCAATCCACTGGCCTTGGCCTCTCAGAGTGCTGGGATTGCAGGCATGAGCCTCTATGCCCTACCTATGCCTGAATTTTGAACCAATGGAGAAATAAGACAAGAGTGTAAGGCAAGTGGGAGTCCAAACTGCATATTTGTTGTTGATAGAAAACTGATGTTGAGAACTAAAGCCCAGAATTAAACAAACTTCATTGTTGAGAGTTAGGACTCCAGGGACCGATTGCCTGGGTGGGAATCTCAACTTTACCCTTTGCTAACTGGGAGACCTGAGCAACTTATTTATCCCTCTGAGACTCAGTCTCCTGTGTTGTTGTGAAGATTAAATGAGTTACTATCTGGGAAGCACTTAGAATAGCCATTGGCACGTGGTTGAGTTCACAGACAAGATCGGCTATTATCTTACTTTTAACCATGTAGTCCCCGTGGCACAGAGCCCTGCCTGACTCCCCACGGGCTCGCCTCTGAAGACGTGCTTCCCGCAGGCTGCTCACTTCCCAGGGAAAGGAGGAAGACAAGAGCTGGGCTTCACGGGTGGAGGTCTCCTTACACCCCCACCTGGGAGGGGAGAGGCCAGGAATGCTGGGCATGAAAACACACCCCCCCACACGCCCCATCCCCAGGTACTGGGCACCAGCTCGGAAGCCCTGTTCTAGAAACCCAGGGATCTGTCATTGAGCAAACTTAGCAATTGGGAAGTGCTACACGGTTTGTTTGCTTTCTGACCCTAGAAATAGATCATATTATATAAGAAAAGATGAGAGGAATCAGATCATTTGGCTTGGAAACTCAATGCATAATACTCCCTGATGCGGGAGGAGGGGTAGCGAGGTTGCCCTGGGAAGCATATGAGAAGAGATTACAGGTGTGCTGGGGACAGGTGGCCAGAGACTCTTTAAGAGAAAAAGGCTAAAAGTGCAGCTTTTTATATTAACTAGAATTATAGTTGACCATGAATAATTCCCCCTTTATCATCATCATCATCACGATAATTTTAATAGATAAATCTTGATTGTCAAAGAAAAATTCATATTGTTTTTCAGTAGTAAAAGCAGGAAGGCTTCTGTTGTGCTACCATGGGCCTGCCCTGTGGCGGGTAAGGAGGCCCAAAGATGAACAGGGACAGTCCCTGCTCCTGGAGAGAGGGCAACGGACATGAGAAAGCTTGAAGGGAGTGACACCCGGGCAGAGTTTAGGAGAGAGAAAGAAGAGCCTATCAGATAAACAGGCAGAGGGCACGAGCGAAGGCCTTGAGGTTGGCGAAGGCTTGGAACAACAGAGCAGCTGAGCGCCCAAGGGCTTCCAAGGGAAAGAGGGTGAAGATGAGCCTGGACAGACAGGCAGGGGCCAGGGGCAAGGGAGTGAAGATGACAGATGGTGGGATGGGGCGTCAATGAAGATATTTCAGCAGGGGAATGATATGCCGAAGTACTCTGGTAGCAGGGCAGCAACTGGGCTTGAGCCAGGGGATATGATTTTCCTCCTGGTAGGTCACTATAAATGAAACCTGGAGGCTGGAAGAGTGCCCTGAAAGAGAAGGGGTTTTAATCCGGGTCTGTCAGGTGCTCCCTGGATATATTTCACCCTGGTGTGCCTTGCTTTCTTCCTCTGTGAGGTGAGGTACACGGGCAAAAACGATTACTAGGTCTCTCCCTCCCATCCTAGCATTTTATGCATGAAAAAGTAGGCTTTGCCTGCCACTCTCCTTTCTCTCGGGCTGCTGAGTTTCAGGAAGACACGGCCACTGGCAAAGAGAGAAGAAAGCGTCATGATTTTAGCCCAAGAAATTGAAGGACTCTTATCAAGATGCAAGATATTTAAATGGAGAGTACAGATCTGGACTGTCTGGGATTCGTTCTGGGAAAGAAATATTTATTTTTACAGGATGAATTAAACTAAGTTCCAAACACTTTTTTAAAAAGCAAGATTTTTTTTTTTTTTTTCCAGAAAACAACTTCCAGAAGCAAGAGGGGGGCTCCGGCAGCATGAATGCCGGAGAGAAACAGTGAGAAGCAGCCCTGCCTCCTCCCCGGTCCCCGTGGATATTGCCGAGATTTGGTGAACTGAGACTTGCCCATTGCCTCCCTGCTTCACCCTCCAGGAAGGGCCCAAGCAGAGCCTCTGCCGGGACCCTGCCCCCCGCGCTCCCGTGTGCAGCTGGGGGGCAGAAGGTGATGAGTGGGAGGATTGCTCTGTGGGGAAAAAGCCCAACCAGCAAACTACTCACCGGAGGTCTCTTCCAGACAAACTGGATGGGGAACTTCTGGCTATAAAAGAGGGAGGTCTCATCCGGTGGGAACTCAGGGTCCACATAAAGAACTTTTTTTTCTAGACATTTCTTGTGAAGCTGCTCATAAGTCTTCTCTTTCACTCCAATTATAGGAAAGTTGCGGCTGATGATGGCTGAATAGATGCCACTTGGGTTTCCACCCCCAGCCTCGATGGTCTTGCTCTGGGCTGGCTGCGGAACGGGTCCTGGGGACCTGGGCTCAGCCCCTGTCCGTGGGGCCACAGACGCACTAATGACGGTCGGCATGGCAGGCAACTTTGGAAGGAAAACGTTTTTCTTTAAAGAAAACAAGATACGACTACCTTCAAGGAAAGGAAGCAACTGCAAAGGGGAAGTTGGAGGGATTCTGTCATCTGAGAGAAAAATGTCCACATTCAATTCAAAGTCTGAAGCCCATCAGAAGGTCGTCCAGCTCATGTCCATCTTGACAACTGAACTGTCATCCTGAAGCCATACGTCGTCCTGAGGAAGGAGCACTAAAGGGTTTCTAAAGCAACTTTTACTTGGGGGGCTCCTACCAGCAGCATGAATGCCAGAGAGAGAGAGAGAGAAAGTGAGGGGTGTGTTTCGGTGGCCTGAAGAAGCTTGAGCCAGGAAAACTAAAAATAGATGTGAAGAAGGATCGTGAGTATGACAGCAAGGGAGACTGCATGGCAGAGGGACGAGGACGTGGCCAGGGACATTTCTGCGTTGCCACAAAGTGCTGGTGTAGTCAGGAAAAGTAAGGGGAGTATCTGAGTAAAGCGCACACTAAAAATTAGCCATGAACTGCTGATGAACTCTTGAATAAGCAGTTATATGGGCTATCAAACTATTAGCCACAAAATTAATGGGAAACACTATGGAAGAAAAGCTAGCTAGGGTGAATGTGAGATACTCAAATTTAGGGGAAATATTCTGTGTCTTTTAGAGAACATGTTTACCTTCTAAAACTGTAGGCTATCAGAATACCATTCAGTAATGGATTCAGCATCTTTTCTAGATGTTCTGGTGTCAGCAGCAGCCAGTGGAAATGTCTGGTGGAAAATGGCACACAGCAGAATCCTCAGTAGAGAGAATCCCGTCTCTTCTTGCCCACTTGACCTAGCCTCCTCTTGAGCCCCCCAGAATAAACACTGCAACCAAATCTGCCACACAGAGTGTGCCTGACTACACTAAATCTTCACTCACAGCCTTGGGAGATAGACTCTTGAAATTGCTGCTTTAAACAACATGACACACAGTAGAATGAAACCAATTTTACTGCTGGTTAATTTGCATAAACAAGAGTTAAGTTCCTACAGCATTCAGTAGGTCGTTTTGCTTCAAGTTACAGTTTCCAAGGACATACAGATGATGTTAAGTGAGGACTCACCGTCCAGGTTACATGTTGACTGTTCACACAGGCAATGCCGTGTTAGGCATCTGAGACAGAGGTTGGAATTGGATACTGAAGAAGGTTGGCTGTCAAGTTCTGGGATATCATACCTAAGGAGTTGGTTTCAGGCTCTTAGATGAGAGCATCATTGGCTCTGAGGAAGGGACCTGCCAGCCTGGTCCCTAACACGGTATCTACTCCCTGGGCTGTAAGAAGATCTTACATCTCAAGTGTGGCTGGGCAGCAGCATGTCTCAGACTGCAGCCATGTCTATTCTCGTGTGACCAGTCTCAACAATCTAAGATTAGAGGCTATGGGAGAAGGTGGGCAGTGACATGGGGAGCACTATGAAGCTCACAATTACTGGGGCTGCCGCTTTGAGGAACCCTATGTCTGGGCTTGCAGGGACCAACATCTTGGACTTCTATCCCTCCAAGAAAATGCCCAGGGACTTTCACTAGTCTGGGAGTGGCAGGATATAGGAGAGCAGTCTCTGGGGGCTGACCACCTCAGTTCAAAGTCTAGGTTGGCCACCTCCTGGCTGTGCTTGTGTAACTTTAGTTTAGAAACTTCCTTTCTTTCTGTCTCAGTTTTCTCACCTATAAAATGGGTACAATGACACTCATTCTGTTATTGTCTAAGGATTAAATTAATTTACAGAAGAGGCTGAATGATACATTCACTCACTGATGTGAATAAGCATTCACTCTATGAGCACTTACTGAATATCTTCCACGAGCCCAGGCTCACGTGGCTTCCAGTCAGAGGCCTGCCTATCTGCCTGCACTCAAAGAGACTCTAAAAAGATTAAATTCCATCCTCAAACTCACCTATGGCACAGACAGCAAAGTTTGAGTCCTAGCCCAGGGCTCTATCCTACCTTGAAATTTATGGCACGGACTCACGTTTTAATTTAATTTAATTTCCTGTTTGCCCAGAAGATGGTGAAGGTGGGACTGGGTTTCCATTCTACCCTCAGGGTTAAGCATATAGAAAGCCCTTAATAAATATGTGTTATATATCCATTGATTGGAATTTTCCTATGTGAAGAGAAATTCCTTACATCTAGGGCTTTGCCAATTCAATCAACGTTTCTTGGCTGGTTTGCTCCTGGGGGAGGAGCTGTCTCTGGGCCACACACCTGCCGAGTTTTCTGCCCTCAGCTGTCTAAGCCAGCACCATCTGTCAGTAACTAAGAGCAGAGCAGGATGGGAATGGAAAACACACAGGGCAGGGTGCTGTTCATTTGCTCTATCATTTGTTGGAGATAAAACAACCTCTCAGATTTGTAAGTCCAAACTCAGGTTTTTTCAATGGCACAGCTGTGGCAACCACAGCTATCAGGAGACATCCAATCTGAGCTCATGAACCAAGGACAGGGAACGAGCATATAAAAAGCTCACATTTCAATTCTGAGAAACCTCTTCAAGGATAAAGAACTTGTTTCTATAATATGTTTCAGCCAAGGTCCTGCAATATCTATGGCTGGAATGGTTTCTGTTGCACAACAATGCCAACCCTGTCTTTTCTTTTCTTTTTTTTTTCCCCGAGACAGAGTCTTACTATGTCGCCCTTGGTAGAGTGCTATGGCATCACAGCTCACAGCAACCTCCAACTCTTGGGCTTAAGTGATTCTTTTGCTTCAGCCTCCCAAGTAGCTGGGACTACAAGCACCCACCACAGTGCCCAGCTATTTTTTTGTTGTCATTGTCATTGTTGTTTGGCGGGCCCTGGCCGGGTTTGAACCCATCAGCACCAGTGTATGTGGCCAGCGCCCTAGCTGCTGAGCTGCAGGCACCAAGCCCCAACACTGTCTTTTCCACCAAAAAATATTTCCTTAACACTATTGGAAGAATAGTGTAGTTGCTTATAATTTTAGCACCTACCATTCATCAAGTGCCCTTTGTGAGCTAGCCACTTCGCATAGTATGCTTTCAAAATGTGATTTTAAAATAATTTTAGACTTACAAACAAATTGCAAAGATGGGATTCCTAGTGTCCTCTGAGCTCTGACAATTCCAGTTTTGTCTCTCATGACCTTGACACTTTTGAAGAGTACTGAATGGGTATTTTGTAGAATGTCCTTCACATTGGGTTTATCTGATGTTTTTCTCAGGATTAGACTAGAGTTGTGGATTTGGGGGAAGAGATCATAGATGAGACATGCCCTTCCCCAATAATATTTGGGGGTACGTGTTTTATTACAGGTGATGTCAACTTTGATCACTTAGCCAAGGTGGTATCTTTTTTTTTGAGACAGAGTCTATGTTGCCCTCAGTGGAGTGCTGTGGCATAACAGCACACAAGCAACCTTAATCTCTTGGGCTTAAGCGATTCACTCACCTCAGCCTCCCAAGAAGCTGGGACTACAGGTACCCGCCACAATGCCTGGCTATTTTTTTGTTCCTGTTGTCATTGTTGTTTAGCTGGGCTTAGAACCCACCAGCCTGGATATATGTGGCCAGGGCCCTATCCACTGAGCTATGGGTGCTGCCCTGGCCAAGGTGGTATCTATTAGGTTTGTCCATGGTAATGTTATACTACTTTTCCCTTTCCATACATGTATTATTAATTTGTAGAACAACTCTTCAGGTTTGATTCTATTCTAAAACTGAGGAAACTTGAGATATCTACTTTTTTTTTTGTAATTAAGTATGGGAAAACTCATAGGATTTTAGATATTGTCGCTCTTCCTTTTTTTTTAATAAATGCGCAAACCAAAGCCCAGAGAGTTTAAATGGCATGGCCAAGATCACTCCACCATTTTACTATTGACCTTAATGTGACTTCTGGTCTCCTGATTTTCAGTAAATAAATAAATGCATAATTAAGACTCCATCAATGTGAATTAGGCATGAGCTCTCTGGATTGTCACAAATAAATAGTCCAACTCCCTTTCCCCTGGCTTTGATTGGACAGAGGAATCAGGTACCATCAGCCTGGCTGGAAACAATTGTCAAGAAGCAGCTGTGTAATTCTGGCAGGTCTTGCTGTGGCACCGCAGCCTTTAGTGAGGTTGGTCATAAGACAAGCAGATCTGATATCAGATGCCTCCTTTCTTTCTCCTAGAGTGTAGTTATATGGCCTCCACGGTCTGTGGGTAAGGTCATAGTCTGTTCTACTGATGGGTTCTGAGCCCCCTGGCTTGAGAAATTATTATAGTCTAGAGTGCCCTTTGGAATGATGCCAGGCATTCAGAGAGCTCAGCAGGTAGAGATCTTTTTTTTTTTTTTTTTTTTTTTAGAAAGAGCCTAAAGCTGTCACCCTGGATAGAGTGCCATGGCATCACAGCTCATAGCAACCTCCAATTCCTGGGCTCAAGCGAGTCTCTTGCCTCTGCCTCCCAAGTAGCTGGGACTACAGGCGCCCGCCACAACGCCCAGCCATTTTTTGGTTGCATCCGTCATTGTTGTTTGGTGGGTCCTGGGGCTGGATTCGAACCCGCCAGCTCAGGTGTACGTGGCTGGCGCCTTAGCCCGTTGAGCCACAGGCGCCAAGCCAGCAGGTAGAGTTCTTAAAAGGAGAGTGGAACTCTCAAAGAATCCCCAACAATTAAAAAAAAAAAAATGGGCAGCACCCGTAGCTCAGTGAGTAGGGCACCGGCCACATACACCAAGGCTAGTGGGTTTGAACCCAGCCCAAGCCAGCTAAAACAACAATGACGGCTCGGCACCTGTGGCTCAACGGGCTAAGGCGCCAGCCACGTACACCTGAGCTGGCAGGTTCGAATCCAGCCCAGGCCTGCCAAACAACAATGCTGGCTGCAACCAAAAAATGGCCAGGCATTGTGGCGGACGCCTGTAGTCCCAGCTACTTGGGAGGCAGAGGCAAGAGACTCGCTTGAGCCCAGGAATTGGAGGTTACTGTGAGCTGTGGATGCCACGGCACTCCATCCAGGGTGACTGCTTGGGGCTCTGTCTCAAAAAAAACAAAAACAAAAACAAAAACAAAAACCAACAATGACAAGTACAAAAAAATAGCTGGGTGGGCTCGGGGCCTGTGGCTCAAGCGGCTAAGGCACCAGCCACATACACCTGAGCTGGCAGGTTCGAATCCAGCCTGGGCCTGCCAAACAACAACAGCTGCAACCAAAAGAAAAATAGCCGGGTGTTGTGGCAGGTGCCTGTAGTTCCAGCTACTTGGGAGGTGGAGGCAGGAGAATTGCTTGGGCCCTGGAGTTGGAGGTTGCTGTGAGCTATGATACCACAGTACTCTACCCAGGAGGATGGCTTGAGTCTCTGTCTCAAAAATAAATAAATAAAATAGCTAGGTGTTGTGTCGGGTGCCTGTAGTACTAGCTACTTGGGCGGCTGAGGCAAGAGAATCACTTATGCCCAAGAGTTTGAGGTTGCTGTGTGAGCTGGAACAGCGCAGCACTCTATCCAGGGTGATAACTAGAGACTCTTGTCTTAAAAAAAAAAAAAAGAGAGAGAGAGTGGAATGTTTATTGTCATAAGATTCCCATTACCCAGAAGGCTTTAGGTAGAGTGGTTAATTATGAGCTAAAAACCATTCAGCTCCAGATAGTCATGTGTTTTTACTTTCTGTTTTTACCCTTGTGATACCCTGATTCAAGAGGCACATGAATACTGAAGAGATTCTGCCCATAGGACAAACTCCAGAATTGTGTTTTTCCTAAAACCAAGGAAATCTTCTATATGTATATAATCATAGCATAATCCTCAAAAGTAGGAAAATTACCAAGCAATCTAAAGATCCCATTACAGCAGTGGTTTTCAACCTTCCTAATATCGTGACCCTTTGATACAGCTCCTCATATTTTGGTGGCTCCCAACCATAAAATTATTTTCGTTGCTTCCTCATAACTATAATTTTGCTACTGTTATGAATCGTAATGTAAATATCCGATATGCAGGGTGCATTTTCTTCATTACAAAGGGGTCGCGATCCACAGGTTGAGAACTGCTGCATTACAATGTTGCCAACTGTCTCAATAATGCTCTTTACAGGCCCAGGAGCCAGCCCAGGATTACACTGACCTTGTCATGTCTCTCGTCAGTTTGGGACAGTTCCTCAGTCCTGTTTTTCATGGCCTTCATGCTTTGAAGAGTATGGGATGTCCTTCAATTGGAGTTTGTTCTATTTTAATTTTTACTTAGATGAAATAATTCAGCAAACATTAATCAAAAACATTTCTGTGTTGATACATACAGATCATTGGTTTAAATGGCTGCACCATATACCAGTGCCTGGAAGTGTTATATTTAACCAAGCCTCTATAAAGGACATTTAACTTATTTCAAATTTCCCACAGTATAAATCACATTGCAATTAGTAGCTCTGAACATTTATCTGATTTAACGAAAGTGAAATTTCTGGGTTAGAGCATGCAAATTTAAAATTTTGATACTATTGCCAGATTGCCATCCTGAAAGATGATACTTTTTTATAATTTGCTCTACCCTTGAAACAAAAGAAGGCTCATTCCCCATACCAATATCAGAACCGGACATTTGCTTTCTTTCCTTTTTTTTTTTTTTTTTTTTGAGACAGAGCCTCAAGCTGTGACCCTGGATAGAGTGCTGTGACATCATAGCTCACAGCAACCTCCAATTCCTGGGCTCAAGCAAGTCTCCTGCCTCTGCCTCCCAAGTAGCTGGGACTACAGGCGCCCGCCATAACACCCGGCCATTTTTTGGTTGCAGCCGTCATTGTTGTTTGGCAGACTGGGCTAGATTCGAACCCACCAGCTCAGGTGTACATGGCTGGCACCTTAGCCCGTTGAGCCACAGGCGCCAAGCCAGAACCGGACATTTTCATTCTTTTTAATTTTGGCCAATCAGGAAGAAAATCATGTATTTGATTATTAAATAATGAGGGTGAACATCTTTCACATAGACCCATTCATATTATCTTACGTGCATATTCACTTATTTTACCTGTTTCAGTTTCTTTTGTGAATTACTTTTCCATTGGGCAGTTTCTGTTTTTTGTTGTTGTTTATTTATTTATTTTTGAGACAGAGTCTCATTTTGTTGCCCTTGGTAGAGTGCCATGGTATCATAGCTCATAGCAACCTCTAATTCTTTGGGCTCAAGCAATCCTCTTGCCTAAGTTTTTCTATTTTCAGTAGAGACAGGATCTCATTTTTGCTCAGGCTGGTCTCGAATCCATAAGCTCAAGCTATTCACCCGCCTTGGCCTCCCAGAGTGCTAAGATTACAGGCATGATGAGCCGTTGTGCCTGGCCAAGATAGTTTTTAATTATTTAGCTTTAAATGCTAATAAAAACCATTATTTATATTATGGAAGAACACCCAGTTTTAAGACTCTTATTTTAGGTTGGCAAGAGAAATTTGAAGCAGGAAATGACTTCAGTTGTTGTAGGGTTCTTCCTTTTTCCTCCATGGCCAAACTTAGAGAAATAGGGACAGAGAATGTGCATGGGCCTATGTGACCTTACAAAATGGCGCAAAGTTCAAATCTCAAATGATACAATGAAACATGTCCACAAGGAAATGCACAACATTTACTACCCTTGGGAAGAATCTTGTGCCAGAAGAGTAAATCAGAAACAAATACGTTCAATCTTCACTTTTTTTTTTTTTTTTGAGAGAGAGCCTCAAGCTGTCCTCCTGGGTAGAGAGCTATGGCATCACAGCTCACAGCAACCTCCAATTCCTGGGCTCAAGCGAGTCTCTTGCCTCTGCCTCCCAAATAGCTGGGACCACAGGCGCCCGCCATAATGCCCGGCCCGGCCATTTTTTGGTTGCAGCCGTCATTGTTGTTTGGCGAGGCCGGGCTGGATTCAAACCCGCCAGCTCAGGTGTACGTAGCTGGTGCCTTAGTCCATTGAGCCACAGGCGCCGAACCAAATCTTCACTTTTTAATCAAATAAATCTACCAGTTAAGCAATCACAGCCTATGGTTACTTAAAATCAAACGTAAAGGTGCTCTGTCAGACATAAGAGAAATAGAACATACTCTTAAGAGCATACCTTCTAGTAGGGGAACAGGAACCTACTTGAAACATTAAGGTACAATCCCTGATAATGCTAAGTGGAATAAAGTGAGTGGGGTAGCATTTCAGAGATGGCATAATCACTGCTAGTGGTCATGGAGGAGTAGGGGTGTCAGAGTAGTTACAAAGGCTTCATGGAAAAGTGGGATTTGAGTTGGGCCCGGTGGGATGAGAAGATTGCATAGGGTTTAGAAGGAGAGGATGCTGCCACTCAGGGAACAGAAGGCAAAGGCTCAGAGGTGGCAGCTGGCAAGATGCTAAGTGGAGGAAGCCTGGCAAGAAATTGGGAGCATCTCATGGCTTATACTTCCCTTAAAAAACAAAACAAACAAAAAACGAGAAGTTGTGTGCGCTGAGGGTGCTGAGGAGCTAGGACTGCCCAAAAGATGCTGTGGCGGGCAACAGGGAGTGAGTCACTGGGGCCTGCAGACCAGGGAGCGTCATGTACAACTGGTGTTCTGTCTGTCCCACGCCAAGCCACACTATAACCCGAGGAAAAGAAAACTCAGTAACACTGATCCTGTCTTCATGTAAATTTTCCATATTTTATTCATTGTAGAGTTTTTGCATTAATTTTGATTTTTAAAAATAGTGCATTAAAATATTTATTTTGATTACTGCATTTTTGGCACCTCCTTAAATTCTGTGGCCGAGGCAAGTACCTAATTCTAATCCCAGCCTACTTCTGAAGTTTGGTTGTGGGGGATGTGGGCCTTCCTTCTTTCCTTTCTCCCTCCCTCCCTTCTTTCCTTTCTGTCTTTCTAGATAGGGTTTCCCTATGTCTCCTGGGCTATGGTGCAATGATGTCACCAGAGCTCACAGCAAACCTCAAACTCTTGGGTTCAAGTGATCCTCCTGCCTCAGCTTCCTGAGATGCTAGAACTATAGCCATGCACCACCATGCCTGGCTCATTTTCTATTTTTCTCTAACTCCTGGTCTCAAGCAAGATTCCTAATTCGGCCTCTCAAAGTGCTGAGACTATAGGTGCGAGCCACTGTGCCCAGCTTTATTTCATTATTAACTATCCATAGTAGCCTACTCATATTATGAATAATCTTTGGTTAGTAGAATGTATTTAGGTAAAAAAACAATTAAACAAGGCATTTAAATTATAAGAAGATTAATTCAGAACTTTTGAGCCTGAGAAGCATGAAAGAAAAAAAGAATTCTCTGTGTTCTTAAGTCAATTCTTAGAAAGAGTAACTCTGTGTTGCCAAGGCGCACCCAGAAGAGGGCTGTTTTCCCAGTCCATGCGGATGAAAGGTAACTCTGGGGGTTCCAGAAGCTACTGTCCACTTGGAGATTGGCCTTGAGCAACTCAGCTGCTGCAGCAGCCCGAGGAACTCCACCTCACAGCCTGAGGCAAATCCCTGCAACCCCCTAAATGTGTCACTCAAGTGGGCTTAGTCTACCTCAGCAAACCCACGCTGTCCTGCTAAGGAGAGACTGCTCTCTGGGACACACTGCTGACCACAGGGCCATGGTCCAAGAGGCAATGGAAGACTCCTGAACCCTAGAAATGTCTCAGAGCCATGTGGGTCTGGGAGACGAAGTGGTGTTTGACGTAAAGAGTATCACTAGTAAACCTTAAAATACCATAAAATATAAAATCTTAAAATATGAACTCTACTATTCATTAGCAGCACACAGGTGACCAATGAAAGATTCTGAGCTCAGGAAGTCAATTATATTGCAGTACAAATCTCAGAAAAGGCTAAGGGGAGACTGGAAAGGTGCAGGCAGCTCTCTGCTCAGATCACGAGGGGCACTTCTTGGTTACTTGAAGTGGACCTCCCAGTCGGTGCCGATGTTCAGTGAGAGCTTGTCCAGGCTCAGGGCTGACGTTCTGGTACAATATGTAAAAGCCACAGGCTGATCTTTACCATCTAAACAGCAAGACAACAAAAGAGAGAAAGAAAGGAAAAGAAAGAAGAGAAAGAGTTAGATTAATATCTAGGATGGAAAAATCTTTTATTCGAACCTGAAATGTTTTCTGACTGTACCATAAAACCTTATCCCTCTTGGAAGAATCCAAATTAATAGCACTTTTAACTATGAATTTCCATGAATTTTTAAAAACATGACACATTTTATTGTTTTGAGCGCAAGATTGGTTGAAAAGAAATTGTAAGGAACAAAGTGATTTGTCCAAGAACTTCAGTAGGCAAGGAAGGCTATGCCCTTTCCTAATGGTCATAACATGGGTAGGATCTCCAGGACTTGAGATATCTACAGTTTAAAAAAATTCAGAGAAGCCAGATATTATTTCAAGTCCCAAACAATTTCCCTTATAAAAATATTAACAGCGAACAGAAAGACCAATTGGTGACGAGAAGCAGGATGTCCTCACTCACTCCAGACACGAGGATATTTGACCTCTGCAGAAAGCACAGAGTTTACTCAGGCTGAATGTCAGTTTCAGGACTAAATGACAGTTTCATCTCATCACTGCAGATACTTCTATGTCTAGAAAAACAAATGGTGAGGTAAGAACAGACTGTTTCATCACCAGATAAGCGAGTGGTCACAGAAGATGGCTCCTTCCTGAGGCCTAAGATCCAGATCTTGTCTACCACACACCTGCTGGGGTAATGACCCCTCTGGTCAGCAGAACTGGAAGAGATACAAATGATATTAGGAAAAGGACAGGGATGGGTGTTTGAAGTGGTCATCATGTCGATGCCTTCAGCCTGTGAGTTTCTCTCTCATCTTTTCCTATGGAGGTTTGATCCTATTTACTACAATGAAGAGATAATAAAAGATGACTCTTTGCCAAGGCATAGCCAACCAGCAGCCAAACCATTCTCCCTTTAACAAACCACTGGAGAGAAATCACTAATGGACATAAAAGTCACAAGTGTGACTTGGATATTGAAATCAAATTGTAAGAAATCAGATAATTAATGAATTGGTGAAAGAATGAACGAAGGGAGTTATTGGGAGCTTAAATTGAATCTTTTTTTTTTTTTTTTTTAACCTTTTCAGAAGGAAAAAGAAAGCAGAGATAATAAAGGAGGGACGTTCCTGGTAGACAGACTGGAAACTCCACCAATCATCCTCACCATTCATTTCTTTAAATAGCACCCTAAAATATGAGGTGTACATTTGAAGATATCAAAAAGATAGCATGATTTATTTAAGAAACCACACAACCTCTTTTGCTGCCCTTACCTGTTGATCAAAACACTGGAACAGAATGAAAACTTCCTGTGTAAGAATTGCTTCTGGTGGAGATACCGAAATGAATGACCATCATCGAGATATAACTCGCCCGTTGCAGAAGCCTGGAGAGTAAACCACAGGTACAGCATGTGTGTATATGACAGTTTTATAGAAAAAGAATATCATCTCATAAAGTGTAACAACAGAATAAAAAGTTTGTGAAAAATTAACAAATGCTTAATATTTAAGCTGCACAAAGTAGTCATATAAATACCTAATCCTTCAAATGCCAAATTACTCCTGAATATAGTAAAATACTATGAATAGGCAAGTCACAGAAGAGGGCCACAGAGAGGTAGGCTTTGTTGAAAGAAGTTTAAATGATGGTCAGTGGTATAAGTGGCTTCCCTAAAAACATTATACCAGAATGTGACAAGGCCAAGAAAGTTCATAGAATGAAAATGGAATAAAAACAAAAATCAGTATATAGTGGGTGAGATCAAGTATCTTTAGAAGGCCCTCCATTGAGAGAATGGTATGAGTCCTATTTTTCTTTTAGTAGGAGGGGCCCCTTTCCATGTCAAGGCGCCCCATGTGGCAGCTTACTGTTACTGACACCGCTTATGCTATTGATCTCTAGTCTCTTGCAGCATCTACTCTGGGGTCTTGGATGGCCTTGGCTCATAATTTGGCCCAAGAAGACTTGCCTAAGAGGAATAGATGGAAAATAAAGCTGTACTTTGCTTATCTTATAATATCAATATATAGGAGAGTATTAATATTATAAGAGGAAGAATTTGTGTTTGTTTGGCTATTCACCGCATTTAGGCAAATAGAAAGGAGAGGAGTCTGCCACAGGCTCCATCAGGCTCAAAAGATCTTTTCAAAAAGACAAATTGGTTCTGGATCTTCCCAGGCTTTACCTAAGAATTTAGTTGTTTGAGCCACCCGCTGAGAAAAGAAGTTCTTGGGTGGGGTTGGGGTCCCTGAAATGGCGTATAGACACAGGTACCCTTTTACAGCAGACTGGGTTTCAGGGCTAATCCACGCAGGCAGGCTGTCTGTGGCCCCAAGAGTTTTCATTCCAGTAGTGATCAACAGTAAGCTGAAGAGCACCAACAGTCCCAGAGCTCAGGAAGGACACATCTCTCATCCCCAGATCTCAGAGATCCCCGAATAACAATTTTAAGAAGATCAGACAAGCTGGACAATGATTCAGAAATAATTCAAAAGCTTGATTTCTAGCTTTGTGCAGTGGCAGGATCGTAGCCAATGAGGTTTACCTGAGGCACGATTATTGCTAATTGAAAACTTTTCTCCATACCCTGCTGTGAGAACTTGCAATACAGTCAGCTCTGGCAATTTTTGATGGTCTCTACAGAGACTGAATTAAAAAAGAAAAGAAAAGAAAAGAAAAAGCTTGATCGCTAAGTAAACATCAGAAGCATCTATCTCATAGATGGGGCTCACCACTTCACATGGTATCACGCATTCAAAAGGCTGCCTACACTATAAAGAGACCCAAAGCAGAAACAAAAAGGATACTGGATTTTCTAGATACCTTAGTGCATAGCGCAACCCGGAGTCCATAAGGGGAATCAGCCATCCAGCCTGTGGATTTTCCTACAGTTGTCTTCACTGGCACTACACTTCCACCTCGTTGAAACACTGGTATCTGTAAGAGAGCAGCAGGCTCAGGGAAGGAGTATTCACATACAAAAATGTCAAGGTAGAATTTTACAATATTTCACTGTTTATGATTCACACTTTTTACAAGCACAGACTCAAGAGTAAAACATAGCAGGAGCAGTGGCTCATGCCTGTAATCCTAGCACTATAGGAGGCCGGGGCGGGTGGATTGCTTGAGTTCAGGAGTTTGAGATCAGCCTGAGCAAGAGTGAGACTCTGTCTCTACTAAAAATAGAAAAACCGAGTAAAAAGAATGCTTAAACTCAAGAGTTTGAGATTTCAGTGAGCTATGATTGATGCCATGCCATGGTCACCCAGGGTGACCATGTGAGATTCTGTCTCAAAAAAGACAAAAAAAAAAAAAAAAAGAATGAAATAAATTATGGGCACAGAGATGGCAAATGTGGGGCCCTAGCATGATAAGGAAAAGAGCTCAAACACTAAAAAAGGTCCATTTTTTAATTATTAGGGAAACCTCTCTCCCTTCATTGTGTTATTATCTATATCTATTTTTGCTGTTTTTTCTTTTAAGTGATAAATTCTATTCTGCCCACCCTATAAGTGGCCCTTCCTTCAAAATGAAATGAGTTTGCATTTCAATTTTCCTACTGATATAATAAACATATTTATTTCCAGAGGCTTGCTAAAGAGTAAATTTCTCTGTGTAAGAGGACCAGATGTCTGTGTGTACATGTGTATATATGGTGGTTTCTTGATTTGGGGAGTTGAAATTTAAACTTACTCATCGTGGCCTATCCCCTTCGTGTTCTCTGCTTCTCTGGCCCACTGGGATGACTGAGGGTCAATCTGTGAAACTGTTTCTATTACAGAAACCACCAAGGGTACTTCAAGTGAAGTACCTCACTACAGGGTTGTAGGCACATCGCATTCCTATGGGGCTTCTTTTTTTTTTTTTTTTTTTTTGAGACAGAGCCTCAAGCTGTCGCCCTGGGTAGAGTGTCGTGGCATCACAGCTCACAGCAACCTCCAATTCCTGGGCTCAAGCGACTCTCCTGCCTCTGCCTCCCAAGTAGCTGGGACTACAGGCGCCTGCCACAACGCCCGGCTATTTTTGTTTGGGTTGCAGCCGTCATTGTTGTTTGGTGGGCCCAGGCTGGATTCAAACCCGCCAACTCAGGTGTACATGGCTGGCGCCTTAGCCCGCTGAGCCACAGGCGCCGAGCCGCTATGGGGCTTCTTGAACGGTACTCTGAGAAGACAAAGCCCACTAGGTTTCCCACCTCCTGTAAAGAAGCTGCCTGGGTCAGATGACAGCTTGTACGTTGTTCTGACTCAAACACTAGCAAGGAGAAGAGTACACAGACGTACATGAAGTTGAGAGTAACAGTGAAGTAGCTGA
>CAUYON010101518.1:0-16003 GCA_963573935.1 Arctocebus calabarensis | reverse complement strand
GCGAGTCTCCTGCCTCCGCCTCCCAAGTAGCTGGGACTACAGGCGCCTGCCACAACGTCCGGCCATTTTTTGGTTGCAGCCGTCATTGTTGTTTGGCGGGCCCGGGGGCTGGATTCGAACCCGCCAGCTCAGGTGTACGTGACTGGCGTCTTAGCTCGTTGAGCCACAGGCGCTGAGCCTAAGAGAAATTTTATGTAGGAAGAACAAAAAGAAAATTTAGAGCACTTTCAGAGACTTGCAAGTGGGTCCCTCCCATGATAGAGAAAAGGTGAAAGATTGAAAATCTCTTAATTAAAGATTAAAACAAACAAAAATTACATTATCTTTTGATTGCTATTAGGAAATATGTAGCATAGCTATTTAAAATTACTCTTACGTTCTTCTGGTTTCATTTCAGTTATTTTTTGTAGCCAATTTTTCCATGTTTGGCAGTCACAAGGCTCATGTGCTTCACCGAGGCATTCCCTAAAAAAGAAAACATAAAAAAGGCAATTAAAAAATATTTTCCATCAATAATAAAGAAAAATACAGTAGAACCTCCATAGTTGAACACCTCCCTACATTGATTACCTCAAGTGGACCTAATTTTCATAGCCTGGACACACACCACAAGTACATATCAGTCTTAGTCCTAGTTCCTTATGTTGACCACCTCTGTATATTGACCAGTTTGTTAAGTCCTTTAGGTGGTTCTACCGTAAGTGGAAAGTACTCTTCCAATTTTAAAGTTGGAAAAACTAAGGCACAGTGGCAAATGAGAGATGAAGTACTTTAAAAAAAGGAAGTAAAAATGTGATTCCAAAGCTTGATACCATCAGACCACTGTTTTAAAGTCAGTATGAATATACTGATAAATTCATCTATACATTTCAAAAGATCTAACTACATTACCTAATATTTATAACTTAATTTTGCATGCCTTAAGAGCTATGAAACATTTTATTAATTAGGTTTTAGTCTAATATTTTAAAAATTCTTGCTACTCAAAGTATGTTCCCATGGACATTGCCTCAGCATTGCCATTACTGAGGAAAAGCAGGTCCCGGGAGACTTGTAGATTAATCTGCATTTTATCAAAATTAGCACATGACCCTTCTTCATTTTAAAATTTGAGAAGCACTGTTTTAAGTCACATTCTTGTAGTTATAAGAATGGTTGTTCTTTATAGTGAAAAAGACAGAGAAATTACTAAGTCATAGTTTTTCAGTTATAGCTAAAAACTGAATTATCTCTCTCTGCCTTCTCTTGCTAGCAGGGACCCTATGGAGTTCTATTTTTACAAACCACTGAGCGGCCTAGCAGACAAAAAGGAAATGTAAATTTTCTTTACAGTTATTATACCTAGTAACTAAATCATCCTTTTAGAATTTGTTCCCAAAGCTTTAAGTGGTTTCTAAAAAGCTCAGGAGCAGGCTTGGTGCCTGTAGCTCAGTGAATAGGGTGCCAGCCTCATACACCGAGGCTGGCAGGTTCCAACCTGTCAGCACTCCTGACCTGCTAAATAATAATGATAACTGCAACCAAAAAACAGCTGGGTGTTGGGGCGAGTGACTGTAGTCCTGGCTACTTGGGAGGCTGAGGCAAGAGAATCACTTAAGCCCAAGAGTTTGAGGTTGCTGTGAGCTGTGGATAGTGAGACTCTGTCTCAAAAAAAGAAAAAAACAACAACCAAAAAAACCAGGCCTCAAATTCTCCCTAAAATGATATCTCAAAGCAGAATCAACAACAGGATCAGAAACACCTACAATACTGTCTGCAGCAGAAAGGCGGGGGATACAACACTCACAGTGCCCTGAGAATTTGGCTATAATTTTTTCTTCTCTGCCCAATTTCAGCAGCTTGATCTTGCTGTGGGCAGTCTCCTTTTCTTTCTTTGGGATGATATGCTGTCTCCCTGATCCCTTTTCTCCCTGTCCGCCATTGTCTTTCACTCTCTCCTTCTAAAGAACAAGATAAAGTAAACATTATACTTTCATACCTTGGTCTAGGTATGGATCTTGGTCTAGAGAAATTCTTTTCTTGTCCCCTGAGCACCTACTTTCCACCTTAGCAGTAGTTACTTTTAGCTCCGCATATGCAGTTAACAGCTAAGACAACCCAATCTACTTTCATTGGAATTTGGCAAATTTTTATTTAAATAATTAAAGAAATCAATTTATCACTTATAACTCAATTTTTATTATTTCTACAGCTATGTAAAAAAATCAAACACTGGCCCCAAAGCCTTTATGAACTGCTTATTTTAATCCAATATAATACTATCTTGTGTAGTACAAAGGTAATTAATTACTCCAATTAATAAAAATACATCAAGTTGGAGGAAGGAAAAAAACACTCTGCAGGTGACATCATCATCATCTTACCTTAAATGAAGATCTTATTTGCAAAGGTTAAGCTTATTAAGAAAACACACTGGCTGACTCAGGTAGAATCTTATAAATTAAGAGATAATACCTCACCATATTAACAATGTACCAACGCTATTATTTCATTAGGATGACTATTATTAAAAAAAAACAAACAAAACACCTTAGAAAGTAAGTGTGAGTGAGGATGTAGAAACGTTGGAACCTGTGTGCACTGTTGAAAGAAATGTAAATGCTAATGTAGCTGCTATGGAAAACAGTTTGGTGGTTCTTCAAAGTTAACCATCAAGTTACCATATAATTCAACAATTCCTCTTAGGTACATACCAACAAGAACTGAAAACAAAGACTCAAACTTACATACTAACGTTCTCAGCAGCATTATTCACAACAGCTAAAAGGTAGAAAACAACTCAAGTACCAGTCTCTTATAGCCATCTGATCTTTGATAAATCCAACCAAAAAAAAAAAAAAAGACAGAACTCAAGTGTCCATCATTAGATGAATGGAGAAACAAATTGTTTATGTGTGAGAATGTAGATTATTCAGCCATATAAAGGAATGTATTCTAATACCTGCTACAATATGGGTGAACTCTAAAAATATTTTGGATTCTATTTATATTAAATACATAAAATAGACTAAATTCATAGAAAAAGTAAATAGTTTGAGTACTAACAGCTAGAGGAAGGAAAGAATGAGAAATTACTGATTGATTGTTACAGAGTTTCTGTTGGGGATCATGAAAAAGTTTTGAAAATGAATAGAGGTGGTAGTTGTACTGTGAATGCAATTAATGCCAATGAACTGCATATTTAAAAATGGTTAAATGGTTAATGAGCTGAGTAACACATGCTGTAGTCTCAGCTATCCTGGATGTTGAGGTGGGAGGATCACTTGAGCCTAGGAATTAGAGACTGTGGTGTGCCTGTGGTGTGCCACTGCACTCCAGCCTGGGCAACACAGTGAGACTCTAGCTATAGAAAAATTAACAACAACAACAACAAAAAGGAAAGTTGGATACAAAGAGTCTTCAAAATGTTTAGGGAAAATGTGTATTATGAAAAACTATGTGAGGATTTCAAATTGTTTTTCACACAAAAATAAACTCGTACTAATTTATTAAAATATATCTGAATAAGATCCAGTTTGAAAAGAGCCCCTTTTAAGGCAACATAAATTCTGCTAAAATTGAAGCAAGAACAAATATCAAATTTATGCTTCAAATGTTTTGCAAAAAGTTTATGAGGACAATACCCTAGAAAAGTCAGCAATTTACAAATGGATAACTCATTTAAAGAAGGGACAAGATCATATTGAAGATGTAACTTGCAGCAGCAGACTACACACATCTATTTGTGAGGGAAAAAAAAATTTTTTTTTTTTTTTTTTTTTTGAGACAAGAGCCTCAAGCTGTCACCCTGAATAGAGTGCAATGGCATCACAGCTCACAGCAACCTCCAATTCCTGGGCTCAAGCGAGTCTCCTGCTTCTGCCTCCCTAGTAGCTGGGACTACAGGCACCCACCACAACGCTGGCCATTTTTTGGTTGCAGCCTTCATTGTTGTTTGGTGGGCCTGGGCTGGATTCAAACCTGCCAGCTCAGGTGTATGTGGCTGGCGCCTTAGCCTGTTGAGCCACAGGCGCGGAGCCAGTGAGGAAAATTTTTTTATCCATGCCCTAATTAGAGAGGACCAACTATTAAAAGCAGAAACAGTAGCTGACACCACAGACATCTCAAATGGTTTAATTTACACAATCTGTCTGAAAAACTGAATGGAGAGAACTTTCCATCAATGGGTGCTAAAAAGGTGCCCAGATCAGCTACAGATAAGAGTAAAGCTTTCAATGACAATTTTATATAAGTGGGATCAAGATCATGAAGTATTTCTTCAAAGAATTGTTGAAAGGAAACGAAACATGGCCTTATCAATACAATCCTAAAGATAAAACACAATGAAAACAATGGCTATCAAGAGGTGAAAATGGTAAGCAGATCTGTTAAGAGCCAAGGAAAGGTTGTGGCAACAATTTGGGGGGATGTTCAAGGCATTTTACTTGTTGACTTTTTGGAGGGTCAAAGAACAATAATATTTACTTATTTTCCGAGGATGTTAGCCAAAGCTTTAGCAGAAAAACACCCAAGAAAGCTTTATCAGGAACACTTTCTCCACCATGACAATGCTCCTGCTTATTCCTCTCATCAAACAAGGGCAATTCTGTGAGAGTTTCAATGAGAAATCATCAGGCATCCACAGTCCTGATTTGGGTCCTTCTGACTTTTGTTTTCTAATCTTAAAAAATCTTTAGGGGTGCCCATTTTTCTTTGGCTAATAATGTAAAAAAAAAAAAAGACTGCACTGACATGGTTAAATCCCCACGGCTCTCACTCAGTTCTTTACGGATGGACTAAATGGCAGCACCATTGCTTAAAAAAGTGTCTTGAACTCGATGGAGCTTATGCTAAGAAGTTTACATTTTTTATCTGTTAATTCCATTTTTCCAAGAACTTTTTAAAGTCTCCTCATGTAGTAATTAGACTCACTTTAAAATCAACCCTGCTTTCCAGAAATGTAAGGCATATCTGTGATAACTATTAAATTTAATTTAATTTGGCAAACATACTAGCATAATCTAGAGTAAGAAATATGCCACAGCTCTAGGTATTTCCATATGGTGTTTGAGAATACATGTGGGAATGCAGAATCTACATTTCTCACGACTCTTTAAAAATAAAAAGCCTGTTTATCACTTATATCTTAATAAAGCTGAAAAAAGTCTTGATGTACAAAATACCCTTTACATACTTGCAGTATCTAAAACAAACACATGCAATCAATTAAATACATCAACTTATTTCCATTAAGTTTAAGATTTTTTTCTCATGAAGAATAAACAGCATGTTCAATATTCTTTTTCTAGCACAATCAATACTAGCATACATTTTCTGACCATAAAAAAAGGAAAAGGTCATGGGGGAAAAATAGCCAATGTTTTCAAATAGAGTCTGAAAAAAAATGCCAGTTCCTCAAAAGGTCATACTTGCTTATCAGTGTGCTTGGCTCTTTGAGGCTGTGTGTATCAGACAGCAACAGGTTTCTTTTCTAGAACCTCTCAAGAACACACAGACCTGAAACTTTCTTGGTTCCTAGCCCAATCAGCAGGATTACTTCATGGTGTTATAACAGGTTGGCACTATTTCTACTAGTTTCCAATGCAATACTAAGAGAAGGCATGAAAAGAAGCTTATAAATAAAGGAGATGCTACAGCAAGGATTGTAAATTTAAAAGGTTGCTATTTAACACTGTAAGCTTGGACCTGTCCAAGGTATGGAAGTAGCAAGGCCATTAGACATAATAGGGGAATGACAATCTGGATTATCAATGTAGGAAAGAGGCTATTCTGAGAAAAGTAGTGAAGATACTGGAATGCTACATTCCTGAGGAATGTTTTAACCAATGAATGCTGACAAGTATTCTAAAGGACCTGGTACCTGTTGTTGAAACTTCACCTGTTGCTGGTAAAAGATCACAAAGAAAAAAGTATCTAATCTTAAGTTCTCAACCCAGTTCAAATATAACTGGATGGTTAACCTAACAACAGATCAAGGAATGGCTCTTTCCTTGAAAATATGTCAATATGGGCTCGGCGCCGGTGGGTCAAGCAGCTAAGGCACCAGCCACGTACACCTGAGCTGGCGGGTACACCTGGGCCCGCTGGGCAACAACGACGGCTGCAACCAAAAAAAAAAAAAAAAAAAAAAGGCCAGGCGTTGTGGCGGACGCCTGTAGTCCCAGCTACTTGGGAGGCGGAGGCAGGAGACTCATTTAAGCCCAGGAATTGGAGGTTGCTGTGAGCTGTGATGGGTGATCCAGGGTGACAGCTTGAGGCCTTGTCTCAAAAAAATAAAAAAATAAAATAAAATAAATAAAATACCATTTAAAAAAAACGAAAATATGTCAACATGTACAACTGTTGGCAGGAATATACAGGTTCTGGAAAAGGAAAAATCTTCCACTCAAGTTTCAAGCTTCATTATTACTGGATGGAAGAAATTCCTTCAAGACGTTGGTAATTTCAGTTCAATGGCATTTCAGAACGTTAGTGAAAAATTCCGAGTGACTTAAGTCCTCAATTTTAGGATTCTCCCCTTTAGCTAACATTTTTGAGTATACTAGGCAATGTTCTAAATACTTTACATGTTCTTACATTTAATTCTCTTAACAACTCTTTGAAATTGGTAGTATTTGTCCCTACTGTACATGTACTGACAGGTTTAGTAACTGCCAAAGGGCATACAAGTAGTAATAAATGAGCTAAAACTTGAAGCTAAATCATTTGGCTCTGGAACTAGCACTCTTCATGTTGATACTGTCTATATCAGATAAGAAGGCATCTATTTTATTACCATATTATTATAACGCTAGTTTAGTGGCAGAGCTAAATCTCAAATGCAGGTCCTGTGTCTCCCAGATTTATGTCAATCTGTGTTCTACTGAAATTTGATAAAATGAGTTGTTAAGGAGTATCTATTCAGGTGGGTATGCTACTCTGTATAAAGTATACATGATATTTGAACAAGGTCCTATGCATGAACTGCCAAATATATAGCATCATGTTTTAATTTCTGGCCTATAAAGAGCTGCTGTATTTTCTGCTAGTTGCCAGAACGCTGAGACTTAAATAGCTAGTTACTGCCAAGGTGGAAAACTCTTTTCCCCCGTAACTAGACGTATTAAGCTAGGAGTTTAAGACTGATTTGCAAGAGATGATGTGATACTGGTGTTAGGTCCACAAATAAGGATTATTTCATCTATTTTTCCCAGAGGACTCGTGGAGACTCTCTTTGTCTATGAAGTCTATGGAAATGGAGATGAAGCATGAAACTATTGCTTTTGATTCAATTAAGACTCATGATCCTAACAAGAGAATAGGTGTTAATCAAATTTTTATCGTGGGTACCAGAGAAAACAGAATGAGCTGATGATAACTTTAATGCAAAGAAGCTCAATTTCAGACTTTCCCCCAAATATCTGATCAGTCTTGTACATTGTACTCTGATCCAGTGGAAATCTTAAGTGGACTAGAACTTGATACCACAATATCATAAGTTTCTCAACTTGTGAATCAGTAGTATTCAAACCTACTTATCAGGGTTCAAATTTCTTAGTGGTAATAACTCCATTTTGAAGGCTTCTTTACACAGTTGCAGTAAACAAACTTTACATTGCTGAGTGACAATATTAAAAACCTCACCATATTATTATTTAGAATATTCCTGCTAATGCCAGTGAGTAACCCTAAAATATGTTTGACTGTCCACTGATTTATAAGAGGAATTTCAAGTAAGTTTCTCAGTTTCCAGACCTAAGGACATTCTAAACTAAGAGAGGCAAAAAATGATCACTCTACCAGATGAAATTCCAAATATTCTCTTGACAGATGAAGATTTTGGTGGCCACAAAGTATTTGTTACAACAAATCTTTGAAGAGTTGTCGCAGAGAAAACGTACTTTGTGTCAGTTTATAGGGTAGAGAAGTTAACATAATAGCATATTTTTCTTAATACAAAAACAAACATCCTACTTAAGACAAAAAACCAAGGACAGGGTGGCACCTGTGACTCAAAGGAGTAGGGTGCAGGCACCATATACCGGAGGTGACAGGTTCAAACCCAGCCCCGGCCAAAAACTGCAAAAAAATAAATAAATAAAAAGATATTTAAAAACAAAACAAAACAAAAAAAAGGACAAAGGTCACAGATCAAGTCAGAGTCTATTTAAGTTTTGAATACCATCTGGAAATAATTTTGCCCAGATTTGACAAATTATAATCATAAATGCTATGAGGAGAAAGCCTTCTAAGTTCAGGGGAATAGAACTTGCTAATGAACAAGTTACAACTGAAAGGGCTATCCTGTGATGTTAAGGGAAATGCCTATCACTATTCTATCCCAACAGTGAATATATCCAGTTATCTTTAGGCATGTATCTTCTGGGCACAGCTCAACCTACTGTCACTTGTAGTTCTGATGAGATCGGGCGCATTCAGGGTGGTATGGCCGTAGACACACTTGTAGTTCTTAGAAAGAAGAAATTATTATCACTTCTTATAGTTTTTGTAATCATCTTTAGAGAATTATTGCTAATCCTTTTGGAGAAAGGAGCAAAACCAGAATCATCTTTTTATTTTATAAAGATTTCTTGTGATGCTTCCTTTTGCATAAGCAGGTTCTACTTCTCATAGGCGATAAAGCAGCAGAATACAGGTGACCATTTTCTAATTACAATTTCTTTATTACTGGGTGGCGCCTGTAGCTCAGGGGGTAAGGCACCGGCCCCATATACTGAGGATAGCGGGTTCAAACCCAGCCCTAGCCAAACCGCAACAACAACAAAACAGAATTTCTTTATTATAGTCAAAGCTCTTATAAGTATACAAGTAAGAATAAGAAGCTAAGAATGGAAAAGCAAGGATTGTAAATTAATATCTATAGAGATGAAATAAGCAATGTAAAAATTTGAGAAAAATATTATCTGTGTATCATAATAGCTCAATAAACATTAAAACTGAAAGGGAATAATTTGTCCTTTATTAAAACCTATTTTAATTTCATTTTAATTATCTTATTCTTTTCCCCTCAGGTACTCTGTTGAGAAAATGATGATTCTATCTGCTAAATTCTCTACTACCCTTATGAATAGGAGAGTGGTTAAATAATTACCAAATATGACCTTAACATGCACAGATCCCTGAACTGGGTAAAAATCAAAGTAAGTCCTGTGATCTTGGCATAAAGTCTCCAATTGATCTTGAGCTAACCAGCCTGACTTTGGGGCATGAGAAAGAGTAAAGTGACATATATGTCTCCAAATGTTGGTGTGGAAATGTACAATTTATAGCATCATCTATGCTTATAGAGATATTAACATATATATGTTTTAGAGTTTCACCTAAATGAGGTTTTCTCATTAGTTTCTTTATCTTCAGTCATAGCAAACTTATTACCTGCAGCATATAATGAGAATGGGGAAGAAATATAAGAAAGTAAAAGCTAAACTACAGGAAAAATTGGTAAAAGTTAGATCACAGAAACCATTGAGCTTAAGATCATGCCAATCACAGGTTTTTCTTTTCCAGAATTTTATTTTTCTCTGATCTCAGCAAATGCTATCTTTTAATTTTGTCTTTTAGACATTGTACTAATTTGTTTTCCTTGTTTTTAGTTTCTCGCTCAGCTAGGATTCCTCATCTGAACTACAGAACTCAAAATGATACTGGTTATGATATTTTTGTGCTATTTTTTCTCAATTTTCCCAAGGATAATGTATAATTTAGTACCATTAAAGATGCATATAATGTGTGTATTATAGCATTAGAGTTTAATTGTCTCAAGAAACTCTGTACCTGATACCACCCTGAGTAAGAGCGAGACCCCATCTCTACTAAAAATAGTGAAACCAGCTGGATGTGTGGTGGGCATCTATAGTCCCATCTCCTTGGGAGGCTGAGACAAAAGGGTAGTTTAAGCCCAAGAGTTTGAGGTTGCTGTGAGCTATGACGCCATGGCACTCTACCCAGGGTGACATAGTGAAACTCTATCTCAAAAAGAAATCCCATACTGACTCAGAAGAGAAAGCGCCTTTATTACTTAATATTCTTACTTTGTAGTAAAGTAGTTTCATATCCATCTACATACCATATGTTTGTTAATGATTAAGCTCATGTGGATTCCTTAATTCTCTTTTCACTTCTGTAAAGCTCAAGCCTTATCTCTCATGGTGGGGTAACGAGGCAACTATTACTACTATTGATAAAGTAATAAAACTTTAAAAATTAGGAATTTGTCTTTTAAATGTTTTGTAAATTTACCTTAAAGTATATGGATATAACCTATTGCTCAGTATTTTGTTGCCATTTTACTTGCTTAGTTTCATTTATTCATGAAAGTAGTAACATGGTTTTCCTTTTATTAATTAGGTTATCCAGGCACCTAGTGCGAGGGGATGGGTGGGTGGTGGTAAACAATTTTTTCTGTAAAGTACCAGATAGTAAAGGTTTTCAGGTCATACAGTTTCTACCACAACTACTCAATTCTACCGTCATAACCCAAAGACAGACACAGACATTATATAAGCAAATTGGCATGAAAAGGTGTGGATGTGTTCCAATAAAATGTTATTTTCAACAATAGGTGTGAACAGTAGTTTGCTGACCCCTAACTTAGAATTTGATGCTATGTATAGGTTGGCAATTCAATAAATACTTTTAGCTAATGATGACAACAAGGGTAGGTAACAGAACAAAATATAAATATACATTCCTATGATCAGATTTTGGTTTCTCAAAACTATAATAGATTAGCACTTTATGTCCATCTAAAGCAGCAGTTCTCAACCTGTGGGTCATGACCCTTTTGGGGATCAAATGACCCTTTCACAAGGGTCGCCTAAGACCATCCTGCATACCAGATATTTACATTACGATTCATAATGGTAGCAAAATTACAGTTATGAAGTAGCAATGAAAATAATTTTATGGTTGGGGGTCACCACAACGTGAGGAACCATATTAAAGGGTCATGGCATTAGAAAGGTTGAGAACCACTGATCTAAAGTGTATCCATGTATATGCGATAATTCTGGAAATAGCAAAAAGCAAAATAAATACTATTTTTTTCAATCATTTAACTAACTAAAACAGAGCAGTTAATTGAATCTACTCTGAATAAAGCAGAATGTTGATGGCTAACATAGTCAAACGAGTACATAGAGTGACAAATCCTGTCTTGTACCGATTTATCAGCAGTTCACACTTACTACACACTAAAAAGTAAACAAAGCTCAAGACACAAAAAGCCTAAGGTCTTTGGTTTCTAACTAGAACCGTGCATTAGGATTTGGCAGATTTTTCTTTTTTAAATTAGAGCCTCACTTAAAAATTTACTAAACCAAAATCTTACTTGTTGGGGCCCTGGATAAAAATGTACAAAGTGATGTTTAGTAATTCTGGATACCCCTGGTTAAGAATCACTACTAAAGACATCTATTTCAAGAAGAGAAGTTAAACTAAATCCACAGTCAGCAGTTGGGTGTTAAAGTTTAAGTGGGCTTTAAAATCAAATAGCTGAGCTCTAATCCCATTTCTGTTATTTCCTAGCTGCATAGCTCTGGGGAACTTCTCTGTGCCTGAGTTTCCATATTTGGAAAATTGTCAGGAGAATTCAATATTTAACAAATAAGCACATGACAAACAGGAACTATTATTACTGATTAGCCCTTTTTTTTTTTTTTTAAATGAAAAGGAACAATATCAAAAATACTACATTCTGATTCAAGATACAAAGTCTCTTTAAAAACTATTAAAAAGGTGGCTAGGCTGATTTCAACTTATACCAACCAGCAGAAGAGGTGTCCTTTTCCACAATCCACAGCTGGAGCTCTCAGCAATGGGAAGCTGAGGGTATCAGATCCAGATGTATTTGACCCTTGTTTTGTTAGTCTGACTGCTCTTTCACAGCCTGGAGTAGGACACCATTTAATGGCAGGATTATTTTCAACAAAGGCCTGTTTAAATACCAATAACAAAACATAAAATTAATTCTAATATAGAGTGTACCTTTATGATGTTTTACTTTACTTTAAAGCAAAATAACTAAAGAAATAAATAAATAAGAATGAAATAAAATACAAGCTGTTGTCAGTCTTAAACACAACTTAAAATAGTATTGGAAAATACTGAAAAAAATTAAGGAAAAGTGGCAATTAACTTTGTAATGACATGATTTAAAAATTTTTTTTATTAGATCTTAACTATGTACATTATATATACAATTTGGAATATTTACATCAAACTGGTTAACATAGCATTCATCTCACTTAATTTAATTGTTGTGTTTAGACATTTATACTCTGTTCTTAATACATTTGACATGTATCCCTGCAATATGCACAATAGGTGAGAGGTCTCACCGATTACCCTCCCTCCACTTGTCCAACGCCCTCCCCTCCCCTAACTCTGCTCTCCTTCTTTCTTATGATTGGTAAATTTTTTTTTTTAATTTTTTAATTTGAGACAGAGTTTCAGTCTGTTTCCCCGGGTAGAGTGCCCTGGCATCATTGCTCACAGCAACCTCAAATTCTTGGGCTCAAGCGATCTTCTTATCTCAGCCTCCCAAGTAGGTGGGATTATATAGGTGCCCGCCACAACACCACCTATTTTTTCTATCTTTAATAGAGACGGGGTCTCACTCTTGCTCAGCCTGGTCTTGCATTCCTGAGCTCAAGCAATCCACCTGCTTCAGCTTCCAAAAGTGATACTAGGATTACAGGTAAGAGCCACCATGTCCAATTGTTGATTTTTATTTTTATTTATTTATTTTTTTGAGACAGAGCCTCAAGCTGTCGCCCTGGGTAGAGTGCCGTGACATCACAGCTCACAGCAACCTCCAACTCCTGGGCTCAAGCAAGTCTCCTGTCTCCGCCTCCCAAGTAGCTGGGACTACAGGTGCCCACCACAACGCCTGGCCATTTTTTGGTTGCAGTCGTCATTGTTGTTTGGCGGGCCCAGGCTGTATTCGAACCTGCCAGCTCAGGTGTACATGGCTGGCACCTTAGCCCACTGAGCCACAGGCGCCGAGCCATTGCTGTGACCCTTTAATACAGTTCCTCCTGTTGTGATGACCCCCAACCAACTTTAATTGTTGGTTAAAGTAGCAAAGAAAATAATTTTATGGTTGAGAATTATTATAACATGAGGAACTGTATTAAAGGGTTGAGGCATTAGGAAGGTTGAGAACCACTGATTTAGACTAAGAAAAATCTTCACAAGGCAGTTAAAATGTAACTTTTAAATCACACAAAAAAGAAATTAACTTGCATATACTTCCAAATAACTCCTGAATGAAGATAAAGACCAAAAAAAAAAATTATAATTCATTACATGAAATTACTACTTGGAATAAAAAACAATATATTTCCTAGTTCATAATCTTTTTTTTTTTTTTAAGATAAGAGTCTCGGGCTCGGCGCCTGTGATGCCACGACACTCTATCCAGGGTGACAGCTTGAGGCTCTGTCTCAAAAAAAACAAACAAAAAAAGAGTCTCATTATATTGCCCTTGGTAGAGTGGCATCACAGCTCACAGTAACCTCCAACTCTTGGGCTTAAGGGATTCTCTTGCCTCGGTTTCCCAAGTAACTGGGACTACAGGTGCCCACCACAACTCCTGGCTATTTTTTTTGTTGAAGTTGTTTAGCTGGCCTAGGTTGGGTTCGAATCTGCCACCCTCAGTGTATATGGCTGGCACCATAACCACTGTGCTACGGGTGCTGAGCCCCTAGTTCAGAATCTTTATTTCTCAATATTTTACAGCATTTAGGAGTACGAAATGTAATGTCTAATTTGAACATTATCTTGATCAGTTATAAAAGTGCAAAAGGAAAATTAGTAATAGTTCTGAGCAATAATTTAATCTTTCGTTAATGACTAATACTTTAGCCTTTCATTTTTCCTGTTATTATTATAAAATAATACTTTAGCTTAAAATGTTAATGTCATCATTCCTTGATGGAACTTTTCTGAGAAACTAAAGTTAATGCCTATTATTTTGTGTTTTTGAAAATAAAAAGAATAACACCTATTACAAAGATTTAATAAATTAAAATTATGGAATCAGATAGATAACTGGCAGCATACCTTAATATCAAACTGTAGATATCTTTTGTCCATCTCCTTTGAAACTACACTTTCTATGATATCCACAGGCACAAGTTGGAAGCAATCATATGCAGGGCAGAAAATGTTGTGAGCTTCGCCTTCTTGAATTTTCAGATTTAAAAACCTATTAAAATTATCAATTGACAGCAAAAGGGCAAGAATATAAGTTATGTGTATATTATAATAATTTTTTTCCTTATGATGAATTCTCTGTTAGAGTATAATTAAAACAATACTAATAAGGCATAGAATATCAATTGCAATACTTATTACCCACTGAGCCATTCATTTTATATATGGATATATATGTATAAGTATATATATATATATATACACACACACAGACACACCAACAGGTTTTATGTAATTTTACATGTTTTTGCTTTGCTTTATCCTCTTCAAAAATTTGAAAAAATATTTTTATTTAACATTAAAAATTCAGAAATGAATGGATTGGAAAGGTTTTATTTAATTCTCAATATTCTATACCTTTAAACAAAACGGGGCAATGGTACACAATTTTCTTTTTTTTTTGGAGAGAGTCTCACTTGGTTAGAGTAGAGTCCCATGGTGTCATAGCTCACAGCAACCTCAAACTCTTGGGCTTATAAGATCCTCTTGACTCAGCTTCCCGAACAGCTGGGACTATAGGCCCCCACCACAACACCTAGCTAGTTTTTCTATTTTTAGTAGAGATAGGGTTTTGCTCTTGCTTAGGCTAGTCTTGAATTCCTGAGCTCAGTCAATCCATCTGCCTCCCAGAATGGTAGGATTATAGGCACCCGGCCCAATGGTACAGAAGTTAACCATAGATAAATCAAGGTATTCTGGGGTGGCATTACAGCATTATTTTTTGAAGAAAGGTTTTCTCCTTATATTTAGATGAATATGAAAGTGAGTTTTATATCCCACTCTAGGTATACTAGTTTAAGTAGTAAAGAAAAGGCATTCCATAAAGTGGCAGGAATCTAGCCCAAGGTTAGGGTGAGTGGTTAAGAGCAAAGTTTTTGAATTAGAAAACTCCAGGTTGCCACCAGCAAGTTATATGATCTGAAATATTTATTTAACTGTTCTAAGCCTCAGTTTTACCACAAGTAAAATGGAGATAATAATAAGTACTTCCCAGAATTGTTAAACAGATTATGTATGTGAAAAATCAGCCTGGTGCCTGGCATAGTGTAAGAATTTATAAATTTTAGCAAGGACTTAACTATCCATTACCCTAACCTTTCTCTGTCTAATGCCTCTTATTTATGCTCAAGTTTTTTCCACCTGAAAACGTTTGTGTGAGGCCAGATATTCTTAATATATGTCAACCAAAACAACATATTGCAACAGACTGAATACAGAAGCAGACTGAAAATACATCTGCTTTCCACTAAGCTAGATATTAAAGAGATTTGCAAAAATGTAAGGAAATGCCAACCTTCTTACTAAATTTTTTTGGAAATAACTATTATTCATAGTAAATGTTATTTATGTTAACATTTGGGTTTGTTGGCTCGGCGCCTGTGGCTCAATGGGCTAAGGTGCCAGCCACATACACCTGAGCTGGCAGGTTCAAATCCAGCCCGGGCCTGCCAAACAACAATGACGGCTGCAACCAAAAAATGGCCGGGCGTTGTGGCGGGCGCCTGTAGTCCCAGCTACTTGGGAGGCAGAGGCAAGAGACTCGCTTGAGCCCAGGAATTAGAGGTTACTGTGAGCTGTGATGCTACAGCACTCTATCCAGGGTGACAGCTTGTGGCTCTGTCTAAAAAAAAAAAAAAAAAAAAACCCAATGTTTTCTTCGTTTTCTAGAAAGAGGTCCGAAGCAAAGAGGAACTAGCATTTCTGTCCTAGAATGCAGGGATTCAGGATCTTAACCTATGATCATCTCAACCTCTTGGACTTACGTCCCCTGGAACAAAACTGTCCC